>PVIC010003266.1:0-70164 GCA_004025085.1 Thryonomys swinderianus
AAATAAATAAATAAATAAATAAATAAATACCCAAAAAACACAAAGTCCATTATATTAGCATTTTCACTAGTCCCCTACTATACAACAGAACAACCAAACACTGCTACCAACTTAGCATGACCAAGGACCTCAGCCTGATCCTCAGGACTACAGAAAATTAAAAATGAAGGTGTGTATACTATAAGAATTTATCTTTCTAATTATAACTTAGCTTCTGTTAATCTCCATGGCCCCAGACTCTCCAACTTCCAGTAACCACATTCTACTCTCAATTTCTATGACAATAACTTTCTTAGACTGTTCACACACGAGATCATGTGGTACTTGCCTTTGCTTGCCTGGTTTCTTTCTTTAAAATGTTGCACATGACAGGAATCCATCTTTTTACGACTGAATGGCACTCCGTGTACGCATCACACATTTTCTTTTTTCATTCATCAGTTGACACTTATCGAAGGCACCTGTTCCCTCTCCGTGGCTACTGCGACTGGTGCTACAACAGAGAGGGCTGGCAGATGCCTCTTTGACAGAGTGAAGATACACACGTATCGTGGGCTGACTTCATTATGACATAATTCTCTTCTTAATTCTCAGGAACCGCCATACTGTTTTGCATCGTAGCTATTCTAATTTGCATTCCCACCAACAGTGAGCAAGGCTTCCTTCACCCCATAGTGTACCAGCACCTGTTGTCTCTAATCTTTTTGATAACAGTCATTCTTAAGTGAAATGAAGTAATATTCCATTGACGTTTTAATTTGTAGCTCACTGTTGAATGACAATGAACATTTTTATGCTACTGACCATTTGCATATTTTTTCTTTGAAACGTAGCTATTTAGATCTACTGTTCATTTCTTCTGCCCATTCTATAGGTTGTTTCTTCACCTTTTCCTCTGTTGTAGAAATGCTATTCAGTTTGATGAAATCCCATTTGATTACTTTTATTTTTGTTTCCTGTGCTTTTGGCATCTTGTCAAAACTGTCTTGCCCATTCCAATGTTCTTAAATATTTTCCCTCTGTAGAACATACTTTTTGAGAACAACACTGTGAAGTTGAGCTGCTGGGTTGTTGATGTCACTTCTTAGTATTCTTGGACCTTCTGGTCCATTTACTGTTTCACGGAAACATTCAATATTTTAAAGCGTAGTGAATGCTTGAGACACAGAGAAGTGGAGTCTTCAGGCCTTATTTTCCTCAAAAAAACAACTCTCATAGTAAGCACTAAGAATCATCTTAACTGATATGTTAGGCTTGCTAACAAAGATAAACACACATGGAATGATTTTTTTTTTCTTTTTTGGCCTTGCTGTTCAACCTCTCTTATAGCAGCTCTGCACACATCTCTGAGAAACAAAGGAAGCTTTGGGGAAATTTCTTTTTAACCTTTTTTTTAAGCCTTGTTTGCAAATTTTCAAAGTACAGACCCACAATAGCTTAACAGTGGGCTATGTTTTCAGAACCTGCATTAATATCTCACCTTGAGCAGCAATGGTCTTCATCTGTACCACTCACTGGTTGGCAATGGGCACTGCAGCTGGTGAAGAAATCTCTTCTTCCTAAGTGCTGTCTTCCTCCCAAGCTGACAGTGCACACATGAAGACTCCGCACCCCAAATGCACAGCTGGAACAGCCAAGTCCAGCATGTCCGTCCCGCTCCCCTCAGAGGAAGTTCCCTGCATCACAAGCGTCCTGCCTTGGGGGTGCTAGGCCAGACGCGACACAACAGCCTTATGTGCAAATGCTCTGTTGTTCTTAGAGCTTGTTATACTCAGGTCCTGAAAAACTCCTCCATCCTTCTACCATCTGCTACCATAAAGAACAGGAAAAAACTCACAGGTGGATATCACGCGACCATTAGAAAAGCCGCAGTCAGTGATGACTGGTTCCTCATGTTACTGGGCTAGACTAAGGTACCTCAGTGTTCACCCAAACCGTAACCTAAGCGCTGCTGTGAAGGCTACTTTGTAAATGTCAACACCTACAATTAGTAGACTCTGGGGAAAGACAACAGTGCTTGATAATGTGGGTGGGCTGTATCCAATCAGCTGCGAGGAATTAAAGGCAAACACTGAGGTTTCCTCGTAAGAATTTCAGGGAGACTGCAGCAAGCACCAAATCTGCCCAAGGGTTTCCCAATATATACAATACATACATTATAATATCTACTTATGTAAAATTTCTTACTGGTTGTGCTTCTCTGGAGAACGCTGACTACTGATAAACAACTCTCCCTTTGCATTGCCACCAACCTCTTCAAATTGCAGGTGGAAACTCAAATGCCAATCAGAACCAGGCAGGTGACCTCATGGAGCGAGCGCCTGCTGAACAATACGCAGCAATGAAGAGGCTGCCCCGGTGTCCAAGACACATGAAAGAGTGCTGGGAACTACGCTGCACTGCGGTACAGTTCACCTCATCCTTCACCTTCTTAAATTCAAATTTAAAGCATCTAGTACTCCAGCTGGATGAGCGGGGGTGGGGGGGGAGTTGTGCCTTGGCGCGCTCTGACGTCATCCATCTCCCGAAGCGGACACTGTAATTGCACCCCTTTGCAGATAGGTCACAGAGCTAGAGTGAGTATCCCACACACACAACATCCGCAGGCCACACTGCGTACTAAATCTAGCATCATTTCACTGAAGAACTTGAAGCTCTTACTTTTCTTTTGTGTATAACAGATTATCAGGGTATTCATGAAAAACTATACAGGTGGAAGCAAATATGACAAGAAAACTAAAGACACGTTGAGGGCCTCCGCCGTGTGGAAGAGGCAAGCAGCTCAGCGAAGTCACCGTCCTTTGGCTTTCAGCTCTGCCTCTCTGAGGCAAGCTCATTTCTGCAGCCTTTCAGATGAATGCCCTTTCTGGGTTTTGTATTCTTATTACCCACTATTCTTAAAATAATTCAGTCATCGTGAACCCCAGAGAGCCTACTATTCAGCTTTGAAAATTAAATGTGGTAAGTATTACAGCCAGCCCACCCATAGAGAGGTCACCAGGTCATTCCTACGGTCATGTAGAAGTGACCAGGATGCAGAATTTTAGGTGTAACTTCCCATTCAAGTGCCACTGCTCACATGGTAACTTCACATGCATATATACCAGCCCGTATTGCTCTGGATGCTGCTAAACTTGAAGTAAGTGGCACATAAATTAAAGACCCTCGGGCCGGAGGGTTAGCTCAGTGGTTCCGGCGCCTGTCTCGCAAGCGCAAGGTCCTGAGTTCGATCCCCGGTAACCACATATAATGCTGGGCGTGGAGACTCACACCCACCAACAATCATCACCGCATACCACAATGCCGGACATGGTGGCTCACACCTGTAATCCCAGCACTCGGGAGGCAGAGACAAGAGGATTGCTGAGTTCGCAGCAGCTTGCTTTGGGCACCATAGTGAGCTCAGGGCCAGCCTGAACTACAAAGTGAGACCCTGTCTCAAAAGCAAAAAAAAAAAAATTAAAGACTCTCTGCAACTCACTCCTGTTTCTTCAGCATTATGCACTGTCCAAGCTTTTACTACTAGGTAGCGTATGAAAATGATTCAGGGCATCTACCCATTTAGTCTGCATCATGCACAAAGCAGCAAAGTATGTTCCTACATGCGTTTCCTTGTGGATAAATGTGAGGTTTTCTCTACAGGTAGAAAAGACAGAGTGACTAAAATAATTTTACTGTAGTTAAAGTGCTGACATTAGGAGAAATCAGTGAGTTAGGGAGATAAGGGGACTTTGTATATTCTAAAACTAGTTGGAAATTTTTCTTAAAGTTTTTAAAAATAGGAAGAGAACGTCACTTTGAGCCACCCAGAGTAAATTCCCCACTGGACTGCCAAGCTGTTGGCTAAACTCCAGGTACAGGGGAGAGAGACCACAACAATAATGGAAACAGGAAAAGGCTGGCTCCAGGGCCCCAGCCCCAGAGATGTCACACTGCAATGCCAGCCTAGCTGCTTGGAATGCCTGGAATAGCAGAGCTTACATATGGACGAGTATGGTTAAGTACACTCCAAGCAATCCTTTCAATACTCATCAGCCATACAGGAAGAAGTAATTCGAATTGAAAAGACAACAAAAATCCATTCGAGTCAAAAGGTCACTCACGCTTTGCTTTTTTTCCATCCAAAACGTGAAATGACCTTCTCATGCACTGAAATGGAGTCTGACCCACTTCTTCAATGCTATACATTTGGAGGGCATTTAAAAGTTTGAGAGCCCTCTATGCTCTTTAAGTCCAAACATGTCTTCTTTGTCTTCCTGGAGGAAATTTTGTTTATATAAAGTCCCCAGAGAGGAGGACTGAGAAGAGCTGCAGAGGCCAAACCCCACGCAGCCATCTCCTCTCCCGGGAAGCCTGCCAGGGCTAACCTCATCTGAACCACACGCTCAGCCCCTCCCCCCTCAGACTTGCGCATTCTCTTTGGCCTCAGTCACTCGCACTTGTGGATGTTCTGATTAGGATCATCTGTAAGGCCCTATTATGTTTTCTCTTCAAACACAGACTGTAAACTTTTCAAAGCATTATGTCAATCCATCAATAAAAGTTAATGCCAGAATATAACAGAAGCTGAAAGGAAAAGGATAAAAGGACTTCATTTGTAGCAGTATCTCTGTAACTAAAAGCTAAGGACATTGCCCTCTTTTGCGGGGGGACTCAGTTTCCTTATCTTTAACTTCTGGGAGTTTCTTCCCATTAAATTATATTCGTGAACTGTTCACTCCTTTTACCTTCTACTGACAGTTTGTTATGTACAAGACACACAGCCCCAGAGAGATGGGATCTCAAGAAGAAATGTCCAATTCTTTTTCTTCTTTTTGGTATCTCCAGCAGTGTAAGTAGACCACTATCAACTAAGCACTGCTCAATAAACAATGTTAAAGTGACAAAGCGACAAGCCATGAGCTGGGGAAAAGCAGCCTGAGCAGATCAGTTGTCTGAAGTATGTTTTCTGTCTTGAGCCTCCTCAGTCATGGCCCACACTGGGGAACAGTTTGACATTTTAGCACCATATGGCTCAGCAAAGATCCAAAGGCCACGCTGAGAAGTGCCAGGCCATTTGGCATTTCCCGCATTTGCCTAGGAGGATGGCACTGAGCACTCAGTTCACAGCTACAGCCGGAGTCAGGACGAGGAGAACCAGGGTTTCTCCAGGGTGCCAGGTCAGAGCTCTGCAGCTCTGCGTCTGGATGCCAAAGCTCATGCTCTAATACTCACACAGGTCTCTGGCACAGCTAACAAAACACTCTGGTGGTTTTGCGACTGTCTTTCCACTGCAGGCATCATGTCAGGGGTGTCTCCACCAAAACACCACACTCCTCAAGTGTGGCCTCCTGCTTGGAATTTGTGGGAACCTCCAGGCAACGATCAGAACTACCAGCACTGGCGCCAAAAGACAGGTGTGATAAGAGGAATCTCACCCCAAGAATGTTTGTGGTTTTTAACACCAGGTATTCTTTTTCCTATTGGACTACAAAAAGCCAACTCGCTTGTTAACGTTTTTGAAATTTAAAAATTAAACACTGAGATATCTCCCTGCATTTGTAATTAAATGTTTATTAGTACATGCTTACAGTCTATCATGTTTACATTTATCTTAGAGAGTAGGTATATGTACTTAACGTATCTGCATTATTTCATTCCTTTTCTCCTTCCTCCTCCCTAACTCCATCTCTAGATCCCCGTCCCCCATCTTCATGGGTGTTTCTGGTTTATGCTTGTGACATATAACGCTTGTGATCACGGTGGACAGCGGCTACATGTAAGCACAACAGAGCTCGATTCTGTCCGCGTCCCCTTCCCCTTTTCCCTTTCTCTCCTCTCCCTCTCTTGGATCCTTTCTCCGGTGCAAAAGATCTACCTCCCTGTTTCCTTTGATCTGTCTTTCATTTTGCTCTTTATTTATACTTTGGATTTCTCATGATAGAAACCATACGGCATTTTTGCTCCCGTGTCTGGTTTATTTCACTTGGTACTATGCCTCCCATAAGGGAAGCTCCCTATGTGATGGGGCAGGGCCATGTTGTGCAAAGGATAGCTGAAGGTGGCTCCAAGGCAGGGACCAGGTCCCTGGGAGGGAAAAAGACACTAGGTGCCGGGGAAAGCAAGTAGCGAGCCCCAGATGAGCCCACGGCAAGGCAGGGCGAGGGCGAACCCAGGACAATTAGTCTTGACATCAGGGATGATGGTATTTGATAAGCATCAGTGTTCAGACTTAGGTTATCAGAGAACCACAACCCAAGCAATGCTTAGCTTTTAACTGGGCATGTCTCATGACTCTGGACTCTAAAATCTCTCTTAACATAGGAACATACAATAAAGAATTCCCACACTAAACCTAAGGTTGGTTTAGCTCACATAAAAGCAACCATACATTGCTCAGGAAAAGGACCTCGGGGTTTGCAACAAGGAGATATTATAGTCAGAGATTCAAGAGAAGGCTTTCCAGTTCATACTGCGAAAGCTGGTTATTCAGAGAATGAGAAATCCAGGCGGGCTTACCATTTGTCACTTATTAACAGTTAATCTGTATAAAAACCTAACAGGATCATTAGGTAGGATTTTTATTTTCCTTCAGCCTCTCCTAATTTCATTCTTTCTCTGTGAGCTTTGCATTCCACTAGATACACATGCACTCAAGGGGTAATGTGTGAAACACAATTTGCATGGCATTCAAATGACTGAGTTTAGTTATTCAGAAGAGGAAAACAAAACAACATGAATGGAATCAGGGGAAGGACCATAAGAACAAATATGTAAAATATACACTGATGACAATCTGTTATTCAATGTCATCTAACTTCTTTTAAGCTGCATACTTCATTAAAACATTCTCAAATGTTCTCTTGTGATGTAGAATATGAATAGAGCAGAAGAGATAAGACTCTAACACCAAAAAAATGCCTCTCGTAACTGAAAGTCCATCCAACTAATCCACTGATCTCATATCCAAAATCACAATGTGGCAATATTTATCACTTTCATCAGTTTTGTAGAAACCAAGGTGACTCAGTTTTGGAAATTAGCTGGATCTTAAAGGCCACCCCAGACATATTTCTCTAAATCTGATTTTTTTCTTTTCATTCCTAAAATTAAAAATTAGACACACACATATCCATATGGAATACAGTGTGACACTTTGATACTTTTAGAAATGCATAATGATCATGGAAAATCATTTCCACAATGTGTATGAGGACGCAGCTGGATGACTACAGAGGGTAAGCTAAACCCTTTAACCCTCAATTCTCACGCCCCTTTAGTACCCTAAATTAGGCTTCTGCTAAGAGTGGCAGAGAGAGGAGTTTCAGTCTCCAACCCAGGGCCACAGATGTCCCCAGGAGCACGTCATCCTCACGGGCATGTATCAAGATTCAATAAGCTTGCAAAGTATGATCCTGATTTCTCGATTGCTAAATAAACAGTAGCGATTTCAGCATCCCATAAGCTTTTTTGATGTCAATACAGTGGAAGAAATCACAGCACTGGAAGGACATTTTACAATCAGTTTCAGTTCTGGGATATCACTAATTCCACCCAATATTAGATTAATTTAAGGTTAAGAATTTGTGAAAATTTGGGTAAATTTACTAATATCCAAATTTATTCCTATTCTCTCTTTTTAAATAGGGGAATGGGGCATCTGAAATGAACAGACACTTTCAGAGGAAAAAGTAAAAGCAGCTAAGAAGTACACGAAGAAATGCTCCACATCACTGGCCATTCAAGAGATGCAGATGAAAACAACTCTGAGATTTCATCTCACTCCACGAAGAATGGCTGCTGTCTCAAAATTAGCCAGCAACAAAGGCCAGAGAGGTTGTAGAGAAAAAGGAACCCTTCTCCACTGTTGGTGGGAATGCAGACTAGTACAACCATTATGGAGATCAGTGTGCAGATCCCTCAGAAAACTAGGACTAGAGGTTCCATTTGACCCCGCTATTCCACTGCTGGGGGTACACACAGAAGAATTACAAGATTCCTATCACAGTGACATATATGCACCCATGTTTATAGCAGTGATAACTAAATCTTGGAAACAACCCAAATGCCCATCAACTCTAGAGTGGATAAAGAAGATGTGGTATTTTTATAAAATGGAATGTTACTCCACCATAAAGAATGATGAGATTGAGTCATTTATATTCCAATGGACATACCTTCAGGACATACTCATACGTGAAATAAATAGGTCACAGATGTACAAATATTGTATTTTCTCTGATATGAGAAACTGAAGTTATAAATGTGTTCTAGAATGCATGATTGATATTGTGAAATAGTAAATATTCAAAGGGTAATGGGGCTTAGGGGTAAATAATGAAGAAAGAAAAAAATTAATGTATAAAAGGAAACAATGCTTGTGTATATAGGGGCAGGGGGAGGTAGGGTGGGGAGGGGAGGGGGAAAATGAGAATTAAGTTGTGTCATATACTGGCACAAATTCTCAATGTGAAGTGTAATTGTGATGTGTATATATAATGTACCAATAAATAAATAAATAAGGGAATGATAGGTAAAAGTGATGCAAATAAAATTTTTTTCATTATTTAAGATAAGAGACTCTTCAAAGCCTCCAAGTACTTCATAAACATATCTACCTTCTCACAGAAATACAACGGGTAAGTTTACTTGGTAAAGCAGGACTCAGGAACACAGAGCAGGCAACATTTTGTTATATTACATCCTGTTAATAAAAGCATTTGAAGGCAATATAGTTCTTGCTTCATAATGTTTATATATATTATGTTTCTTGTCTCTAATGTAAATTATCCTCAATTTAAATTCAGAGGTATCATTAGAAACACATAGTGCTAAGTAGTAACTCTTATATTTTAGAGGCCGTAATTCACATAAATCCAAGAGTTATTTATTAAAACTATCTTTTCCAAACAGTAAATAAAATAGATTTTGGAAATTTTTAAGGCAATCCAAACCTAGATTCTACTAGCACCATAAAAAAATCCTTTTTTTATTTTCTAGAATTACACTGTAACCATACACACTTACAGATACATCAGTACACACCTGCCATCTCAAATTCTGTCCTGGATCTTCTTTTCCTGTAACATTCCCCTCTTGGGTCAATATAGAGTTAACATTCTTACAGCAATGAGATATTTTGCCTCTAAGAATTTTCTTTTGAAATATTTTCCCTCTGCCCCAAACCTCCAAATATACCCTCAAAAGTATTTTTCACAAGCAGTCTGCCTACTTTCTTTCCTCTGTACAATGTAAAATCTATTCTCACCACATCAGAAAATTCTGGCAATGACCTTAAGAAAATTAAGGAAGTTATCTGCGAGGCCAGCCCTGAGTCCCAAAAACTTCTCCACTGATTTCAAGCAATTGAAGACAGGGTGAAAAATCCAACCTTGACTACACAGAAACAGTTCCCAGGAGCAAAAGTAGAATCTGATAGAGAAGCCTCCATCAGAAGGAGGCTTGAAAGCCTCAATTTAATTACTTCTCCTTCTCCTTATTATTCCACCTGACTCACTATTCCCCATCTCGCTTCACAGCCTCCACCGGCTCCCCCTCAGGCACACACACCGACTCTTCACCTCTCCCTCACATTCCCATGGCTGCTTTCCGTGTCTTGCTTTCACAGCATGTAGCTTTCTAGTAAACTCTCGCTGAATCAACATCTTTCATGGGAAGTCTGGGTAGACAGCATTGTATTGGCGAGATGGAAAGGCTAGAGGAAGTCGCCTCCTTGAAGACTTGTAAGTCACACAGACAAAAATAACCAAAGAATTTTCTCTGCTGGACGCCAGAGCACAGTTCAGATCTATGGATGGACGCTGGATCTTTCACAGGGAGATCTCAGCTCTCCGCAGGACACAGGGAGGGGCACGGCAGGGGCCCTGAGAAGAGCGAGGAGTCAGGGCTGACAGTGAGGCCTAACATGGGCAGGGTTCTTACCTTGTAACCCCAGATGCCCTTTACCATTCTACCGAGGTCTCAGAATAACGCTTTTAGAAGCATAAAATCCAAAGGGGATCCTAAGAAATAAGAATTAAATTGAAACATAGGCATCCAAATATTAAGAAAAATTCTGAAAGAGTTGAGATTCTTCATTAACCCAATGAATAACATGACTAGTGACATATTTTACAGCTACTAATATTTCAAGTGCTAAATACTAGCAGGATTTGCTAGCGCCATTCATAATTTTTAAAATGCTATACTTCACTTAGGAGTTAGTGAAAATAAAGATTTATTTTTCTCAACCAAGTTGAAAGACACAAAGCCTACCCCTGGGCTTCTTGGCCCAGGGAGGCCCAGTGAGGCTCTGGGAGGCCTGAGGTCTGACTCGGGAACTCTGGAGAATCTGGCTGCTGAGACATGGCCCTTGGTTCCACAGACAGGCCCGCCATCCCTCAGGCCTGATGCTGATGCTGCTTCATACGCTGTCCTCACACAGTCTCCTCTGTATAGAACCGCGAATGACTACGCTTCTTATTCTGGGCCCACACTGATTTAACAAACCACAATCCTGCTTCAGTAAAACATCTACAGTGAAGTGAGAAATGTTGCATTAAGCATATCCTCAAATATTAATCATTTCAATAACCTAAAAGGAAGGACATTGAAAGTTTTCACAATAAAGAAATGATAAATGTTGGAGGAAATAAATATTTCTAACCTCATTGAAACATTACACAATATATGTATGTCAAATATCACATGGTACCCCATGAATGTCTACAACGTGTGTTTACTTCTACCTGTTTAAAAATCACTTTTAAATAAAGAGTAAAATATTCACAGATTTAAAAACATACTTGCAGATTTTTTTTTTTTTTTGAGACAGGGTCTTGCTTTGTAGTTCAGGCTGGCCCCGAGCTCACTATGTAGCCCAGGCAAGCCTCAAACTCAGCAATCCTCCTGTCTCTGCCTCCCGAGTGCTGGGATTACAGGCGCGAGCCACCACGCCCGGCACTCTTGCAGATTTTTAAAAATATGTGAGATAGACTATCTCATACTTAGGACTGAATTAAAATATAATTTCATGTTGTAAGCTTATAATATACAAATTCATGTTATTACCAGCATTACAGTATGTCAATACTGTACAATGGTTAGAAGATATTTGAAGATGGAGGAGTCTTTATTTGTTTTGTTTTTTGTTTTGTCCCAGTACCTGGGATAGAACCCAGGACTCGGCACTTGCCAGGCAGGTAAGGAGCGACTGAACTATATCCCTGGCCCTGTTGGAAAATATTTGAAAATAAGATGTTATAGGTGCAAAATATTTGCCCTTAGATTTGATGCATTCATGGAATCTATCATGTAATTTATTTAACCAATGTTTAATGTTATTTTAGTCTTAGAAACATGCCATCTGCTAGCTCAGCAAATTTCTCATTATCAATTTTCAATGTTTTACTATTTACTATTTAAAAACAGTGCCAGACATCATTTTAAACACTTTGTAAATATGAACTAGTTTATGTTCAAGACCTATGAGACAGTAGCTAATGACCACATTTCATAGATGAGAAAACAGAGCATGCAGGGGGTCTATGGGAACAGCAAGCAAGGTCACCCTCCTACCACACTAAGCCAGAACTCAGTTCAACCTACTCAGCTTAGAGCATCTCTGGGTGCCTTTCCTCTGTTCCACGCCACTTTCTGGACTATGGATTTGTAGAAATGCTCCTTGGAAAATATTCCTACCAGCCAGTGGGGATGCAGGATTCATTCATGTCTGTGGAGTGAAAGAGTGCAGCTGCAAGACCATTCCAGGCTCTGGAAGAGGGTATCACTGCGTTCTCTTCGCCATTAATTTTCTGCAGCTTCCCACTTGAATATACCACTATCTCTCTGCTCAAGCAAAGAACCCACAGGCTGACATAAGCCAGCACTAAGGGAAAAAAAAGTGTAAGACAATCATGTTTTCAGCAACCAGGCCTTTCAGAGTACAGATTCAGCACAGAGGGTAACTTTTTTGTTGCCATGCCAACACTGGTCTGATAACCCTTGTGAATACAGGGTCTTCATGAAATCTCTGTAGGAGAAAAAAAGAAAGAATCCTAGAAAAGGAGAACAACATTATAAAAAGCACACAACATGTTCTTATTTTGCAGAAAATAAAAGACTAAGAAAGAGATCACCATACTGTCATGAACAAGTATCCACATACCCAATGAAAAGAACATTTATCCCCCATCAGAAGACATTATTTCTAATGTGCCTGACTCCTAGACTCAATACAACTGGATATGTAGGATTAGAGAAGTAACTTTGTGAAAATAACCAAACTAGGAAGATCCGAGACTAAAATTTGAGCCTACATCTTACTCCAAAGTTCAGACTCTGCCTAAGAAACTTCTCCCCCAAAGATCCTATCATCATCTTCCTCAAAAGTTATTTTCCCCAATGTCCCATTCTATTGTAGTCATCAATGAATGCTGTGTTAGAGTTGGCAAAAATATCAAGGCCACTTTCCACAATGATTAAGGAATTTATGGATATTCTGACTGTCTCTCCATCCAAGAATGAGTCCTTCTCTGTCCACACCCCATTCCAGACTCTGAGTCTGTTGCCCACGGTCTCTTTCCCTCATTATAATATTGTCCATCTTATTTTAACCCTACCTGTACTCCTCCAACACAGTCTTTCCGTCAAGACCAGAAACAAAGCTCACTAATTCAACACAAGTTGGCCAGTGGTGCCTCACACAACCCTGTTGAATTCAGACTGTCCAGTACCCTAGCTCCCATGCTGGGATCTCTCTCCAGGCCCTATGCTCATCTCCACATCTCTGCCACTTCTCTCTCACACTTTCTTCTACCATCCCGAACTCCTCCTGGCTCTAAGCACCACAGTGATTTCACAAACACCGTCTTCAACTTCCCCAGGACTTCCGAAGTCCCAGCAAGAGTGACAAGGACCTGTTCTCAGGACTTCCATGCTGTTGGGTGACATTTCCTAACCACTCTCTTAGAAACACTAGCAAGACCAGCATCATCCCCACAAGTTCACCATAAGTCAGCCAGACCCGTGGTGCTGACTCCGGAAGTTCTATCTGTCGAATTTTCCAGCTGTGCAGCGGAGGATGGGAGCACTACTTCATTATGTCCACCACGCACAACCAATATAAGATAAGTGGCTTTCAAAGATGGGGAAATAATTCACTTCTGTAGGCTTTATTATATCCTGGAGCCACTTCCTAGGAGATATGATGTAATGAGCATGTCTGAAACAGCTTGTGACAGAGTAGATTTGTATCTGTAGCTAGAACAGTTCAGCTGTTTGATGTCTGAGACAAGTGAACCCAATACTGGTAGCAATTAACAGCCCCTTTTAGACTCACTTCCTTCACATGTGGAGTGATAACAGCACTTCACAGGGAGGGAATAAGATAATGCATGTTAGGTACTTCACAAAAGGATAAATATCAGCCCCAAATACAGCAGCTATTATTTAGCAGAAGTAGTAAAAATGACGGGCGACTCGAAGGCCCACATTACACCACAACTGTCACGTAGCTAGGATAACAAAGCCAGTCACAGAAATCCGTTTTGTTCAACATGAAGGTGGCACAGTGGGAAAACAGAGGGACACCACTGCGCTAGAACGCACGGCCAGTAATGCCCCCGAGTCACACGCCATAGGGAGCACCCTTTCCCAGGTGCTACTTGGATGCTGTGATAAGATCCGGGAAACAAAGTTCTGTGACCAAGGGTCTCTCACTGCCTTTCTAACAGAGAATCTTCTTTTCACTCAAACCAAAGTCTTTTTGTAATAACAAGGACAGTTCAGCAAGAAGTAAAATGAGGAGGGGAGTGTGTTTTACCTTAAAAGATTTCTGATTTAATCACCAATAGAAATAAACAAAAACAGAACCCGTGTCTAGATTTAGATTTCAGTATGACAGAAAGAAATACCAGAGATACACAACGGCATTTATCAAACTGTGTATCTCTTAGTGGAGCACTAGACCACAGCTTATTTAAAAAACAAAATAAAATAAAAGTGGGATTACTTGCCATCTAAGTGTGCTTGCAATGAAGGTAAAAACAAACAAACAAACAAAAAAACCGAAATCCATTAAATGATACAAGAATAATGAAAGCTGTTTTCTTCAATGTTACATTTATAAAAGAATGTTTACGCAAAGGCATATGCTGAATTTCAATTTTAGGAAAACTAAAGAAAAGTAGTTCTTCCATTTCCTACGTAACAAGCTCAGAAAGGAGATAATAAGACTGTCTAGTGACAGGAAAGACAATTTCAGCACAGCTGGCTACTAAGGACTTCAATATTAACAGACTTACTATTCTTGATTTACTATAGCATTTTCCAACGAATAAAATAATTACGGTGGTGGTAACTGGGCACACAGCCACACAGCAGGCTTCCTAAAGACACAAGCGTGAAGGGGTACAAGTTACAGAACCCAAGAAAAAGGCAAAGCACACAGCAATTTAGAGCTGGTAGTTGTGAGAAGGTCCTACCTCACAAACTCAAGATGAACACATAGGGCATAGGCAACCCAAATGCCCCAGTTAACAGATTTTAAATCACAAAACCGAAATTCATCTACTATTCAAATTATACCCAAGTGCGGCTCTTAAAAGCAAATGTATAGTTTATATATACTAAGCTAAAGTAGTGAAATAACATCTATATTTCCTTCATCGGAGATGCTGCAAAGGTAAATGTATAATACATTATAAAATAAGAATTTAAATATATTTTTATGTTTAACCATGCCAAAAACATGTAACTAATAGTAATCATACAAGATGCCAATGTTACTTTCAATGGGCACTAAAAGACTAGAGTTTGGAACAGCAGATAGAATACAATAAATCGTGGCCTCCATAATTCAGTATTATTTTATAATAAAATTTATTTACCCTTGTAGGATGTAGCACAAAGAACAAAATAGTATAAATTAATCAAACAAGACCATTTTTAAATTATATTTAATTAAGGAAAAAAAAGCCTAAAAGCACAGTGCTAATTTTTAAAAGTCAGCACCACTTTTGCAGGTAAGCAAAATTAAAATCAGTATAACTTCTACCAGTTGCTAAATTTAATGAGTTTCAGATTTAAAGTTAAAGTTCCTCTGAAGGGGGAAACTTTGTACACTGTGAAGTCAGAAATCACTTTAACAGATAAGGTACCTATTTAAGACTTATCCTATAAAATAGGCCATTCCCAATTTAACAACTAACTGGTATAAAATGTAGCTCTGAGTCATTCTCTGAAAGCATTTTCAGATTTTAGGATGGTTTTTCCAACCACTAAACCTTATCATGGGTTAACTGGTGGATCATTCGGAGAACCAATTTATTATTTATAACATTATTTCAAATAGAAAATTAATTGCCAGATCCAATATAGAATGTGGGATGTGTGTGAAGGGCACATTGTCCTAGTAAAACAAAAGGATCATCCTCCAATTTCTACCAGCTCCAGTTACTGAATAATCACACAATATGTACAAGGCATTGTACTACTTGGCACATCAAAGTAACATTTCCGTAACGCGAGGCTGCAGGTTAAAGGCTAACACTAATAAAAATGGGCAACTGTGATAAGAAGTAAACTTGCTGAACACATAATTCACCAATGTATCAAATGTTTAATAATTTAGGCAAAAAAAAAAAACCTTAAATGACACCATACCTTAAAAACAACTTAGGACTAAGAATGGCAATAATCACTAGTCAAGATACTAGTAAAAAATAACATCAGTGTAAAAAGAATAAGATTTGTGCATGAATAAAGAGGGCAGCAGATACATAAAGTACTACATACAATAATATATCCAGACAACTTTTCTCCGTTGGAGATAGACTAAGCCTGATACTTATTCCTCCATTAGATAAAGACTGTCCTGGGAACACCAGCTTAGTGTGAACAAGGTCACAAAGGGCAGACAGCTCATGCAGCCCACAGTATCAGGACTCCTCCTGCTCAAAGTATTTTCCATAACGTCAATATCAGCACTACTGACCCTCTACCAAGAACAAGATCCATCACTGCAACTTGGTGCCAGACCAGAGGCATGCGGTGGCAGGGAGCAGCACCCTTGAGGACAACTGGACAAGACCTAGTGCCTTGCCATTCTCCGGATTTAAAACCAGTACAGAAAAAGAGGATCAGTGAGGCAACACTATGCCATCTGCGCAGCACTGATCGTCTCCCCAGACATCTCAGACACAGCTGCACTGTCCCACACCTGAAATGCCTGGGCCCAGGTTTTCAGATTTCAGAGTTTTTTTGGGTCTCAGAATTTTGGCAGAGATTTTAATGGCTGGGCATCTAGTATTTTTAAAATGCTCCAAAATCTGAAACATGTTGAGCATCACCAATGATTCTGATAAGCATGGCAAATCTTATTGCTCAAACTTATCAATGAAAAAAATGATAAAGAAATTGATAAAGCTTACATATCTCTTTTAATAACTTCCTTTAAATACCATAACCAAATACATATATGGTAAATTAAAATTCCTTTGTATCTATCCCCAAAAAAAGTCCTTTGAAAAAGTCTACTCCTGGTATAATAAAGGTTTCATCAGAATATTAAAAACCAACTTAATATTGTCTCAAATTCACCAGAGTATATCTTTAATTTGGATTCTTACAAATTCCTTCTTGTTTTGGTCATCCTTCCCCCAAGATAATTTAAAAGACACTCTACTGAGTAAACATCAAACAAATATAAAAGGATCACTTAACACTGGAAACATGGTTTAGCATTTATCATGCCAAGAAACAGGAAACATTTCTCTTGGTCCATCCTAATTCAAAAACTGTCCTCTGGGTAACAAACCATACAAACTAGTATTATGGTCATGCTACAACCTCCAGGCTTGGACAGCCCTTTCTCCTCTTTCAATCTGGAGTCCCCAGAATGCAGAAAATGTAATTCCAGAGCTCAAAAAGATGTGAGGAGCTAGGATGTAGCTCAACAGCATATCACAACATACTAAAACAACAACAACAATGACAAGATGTGAGAATCCTGAGCAATGCAGAATGAATATAAATCAGAGTTCCAAAGAAGCATTTCCATAAGTGACTGATTCTGTTAATGACAATAATGAAGTCATCTTTGCAGCCTCCATTTCAGCCCACTGCTGTCCAACAGAACTTTCCACAGTCATGCAAAAGCCTCATATCTGTACAAACCAGCATAGAACCTGTGGTCACATGTGACTACTGAACACTTACAAAATGTGCAATGGAGAAACTAATTTTTAATCTGCTGAAATTTAACTGGCTTAAACTTAAATGTAAAAGACCACATGTGGATAGCAAAGCTTTAAATTAGAACATCAGTCCACCCAGTGTGTTTTCACACGGCCCACAGACCCCCAAGGTCCCACATACAACAAAAAACCATGGATCTCTTCAGCAGCCCAATCTTGAAATTTTATTTCACTGAATGTTACCCTCATTCTCTCTACAATGGAAACCTCAGTGTCAACATCTCTGAGTGGTTGGGAGGCCGTCCACTCACTGTGTCTACACACAGAACACTCCCCTATCCTCTCTACACTCCCCTATCCGCCTTGATCCAAAAGAATAGCGTACTTTGGAGCTTAGCAGCAATTACAAAATACAATGTCACAAATAATCTGTAAAAATGTTTCAGTATCCTAGAAGTAATAAAAAAAATCCTACCTGGGCTTACATGTTATTTTGGTAAAAACCTTTATGGCATTGAAAATTATAAACTGTGTTCTTTTTTTTTTTTTTTTTTTTTGCTACTAGGATGATTACAACTATATAAATGAGCCAGAAAACAAAAGGATGCTCTTCTTTCAGCTCACAAGACATGATATCTAAAAAAGACTTTGGAAACCACATAAGATTATTTATGTAATACTTTATATGGCCCGAGAATTTAGCTCAGTGGATTCAGCACCTGCCTCACAAGCTCAAAGTCCCAAATTCAACCCCCAGTACCAAAAAATAATAGTAACTATTATAAACTACTTTATATGATTTCTTCACAAGCAGCAGACTTGGAGTCTTCCTCCATCCTTGTATAAGGGACAGTCTATCCTCACTTTCATAGTTCTAAACAAATGTTTGCTTAATTTTAAGGTAGATGAAGTTCAAGAGCAATTGCTAACATCTTTCATTTTATACCTGCTTATAGTATATATGCTGCCGAAGCGAGCACTATACCTGCTTATATACAGAGACTATCAGAAGGCTATATACACAAATTATTCAATATATTCAGTGTAGTTTCATCTATGAAGATAGAAAATAGACAACCACCTTAATATTCTACTATAAATTATACAGAATTATACGTACATGAGACACAAATTTAATCATTTAAATATTTGAGAATATCATTTAAGATGAGCAAAGTTCATAGAATAAAGAAATAAGATATCTGAATTATATACAACTGGACTTCCATTTTAAAATTTAAAAATATAAGTGCAAAAGATTTTCAAAAAGTTATTTTCAATAAAAGGGACATGTAACTTTTTTCCTTCGCACCTTTTCCTACCTCCTGTCCTACCTTTCCAGATGTACTTATGACTTGTATTAGGAAGTGAGTTCAAACAATTTAAAGCCATCTGCTCTGGTTATGACGCAGTCATCCTACAGCCCATCACTGAGAGCAGCTTGCGGTACTGTGGAAAAGAAGGGTGCAGGTACCTCAAGGGTCCGGCGGGTCCGGCAGCCTGGAGGCCCCGCAGAGAGAGAAACCGCCTGGGGCTCCTCCGACATCCCAGGTGGCTGCCAGTGCCCTCACCTGCCCCCAGTGACAGCACAGTGTCCGTCAGGTCCTGCACCCGCCGTTGGCTTGCCACCATGGGGTCAGAACATTGAAAAATTAAGGGGAAAGAACACTCTTCCTGTAGCAATGGCACACTGAAGTAAGCCTTTCTAATGGTCATTTTGTAGCAAGGATTTGTAAAGTGTAAAATCTATGGTCATGTCTTTTGGGAACAATTATGTGGAGGCGCCATATGCAAGAGACACTCTTACCAGCTCAGAAAATGGAGCCCTGAGTCTGCCGGGGCTGCTCAGGAGCAGGGTAATCAGAACAGAGGTTCCAGGCAAGGAAGGCAAGGGGGCGTGCAGAGGGAGAGGGAGCCTCTACGCAGGCTTCCACGTCCGGGTCAGTCAGGGAGGTGAAGAGGAACTTCTGCCGGGACAGAAGACGACACAGCGTGTGTTGAAAAGCAAACAAGGTCCCACCACGAGAACACCTTGCACGCCACGCTCTCCTCCCAGCTGACCAATGACTTAGTCCTTTTCAGACTTTCAGGGGTCAGCACCTAAGGATACAGCTGCAGTGGAGAAGATTGGCCTAATCAGACCTATAAATCTTTCTCCACTGTCTTTAAGTGTAAAAAAAAACAAAATGAAAAGGTGAGCAAAACTGAGAACCTGTTTGCTCCCTGGAAGCCCAGAGGAAGGGTCTGTGGCAGGTGAAAGCCAGGGTGGCTGGGCTCTGCCTCCTCCTGTGCCAGGGCTGCGGATGCTGCGGGGAGTTAGGGATCACTTGCCAGCTAGAAACAGGGCGGACCTGGTACCCCTCAGAGTCTCATGTAGCTCTGCGACCCCAGGAACACCGCTTGTGCAGAGGGTGAACTACATACATTCTACTGCATAAACAAAGTAGAAAGCAGATTGGATAGTAAATGTAGTACACAGGAAGTTTGGATAAGTTACACCTTTGTTTACATTGTGATGTTTTTTTCTTCCATACTTCTTGGGATTCCTAAAGGCAATAGATCACACTATTTGACCTAATCTATATGTCTTGGTAACATTCAGAAAATTATCAAGTGATCATCATATTTCTCTATATTAACAAATACAGCCTTTTCCTTTTCAAACTATAGTTGGATAAACAGTTAAATTACAGAATCCTCTGTATTCACGAATAAGAAATCTCTCTTTCATTAGTACTAATGGTGTCAAGTACTGAAAATGTCAAAGAAACTATCACTCTTAATATGCTAAAAAAAATTCAGACTCGTTCAATAAGTCTTTAGAGAACCTTTTATAGGAAACAGTGGAAAACTATTTTTAATTAGCTTCTCAATTGTTTAGTTAGAAATGAGTGCTTCTCAGTCTACTGACAGCACTTAAAAATCATTCATTTCCGTAAGTATTTTAAATATTTCTTGTCTATTCTGCTCTATTATCTTTGTACCATAAGCCTTACCCTTGAGGCAAAATTCAATCCAGCTTCATCTGAGGAGCTGGAAGAATCCCATGACTGCGGGCAGTATTTGTAAGGTGGCCTGCTCTGCGCTGGTTGCTATGGAGGACGTAACAGAAGCCAAAGACAAAGTCGGCCACAGTTTATCCTCATGACTGCCTAGCACCTTACCTAACAGTGTATGGGCACGAACATGCCCTTCTCTGAGAATGACAGCCCAGCAGCTTTTCAAATCTGTACCACTCTACAATCTACACTCACCCTCCACTGGCGACGGCTCGACTGGCACTGTCTTTTCCTCATCCAGGATCTCTCTCACATCTGTATTTCTTCCCCCACCACCCATATCTCTGCTCAAGGACCTAGGGCCCAGCCCTCTGCAGCAGTCCCTTCGCCCTCATCCTCCTCTCCATTTAGCTACTCCGTTGCCACTTTTATCCCAACACTCCCTTGTGCAAACTTACACACGCCCCAACAAAAATCCTGTCTGGCAGCCAAGATCCTACATCATTTGATTCCTACAAATGCACAGAATTTTTTAACTCATCCTTGTTCTGTAAAGTGATACAGTATGACCACTATTTATATAACATTTACATTGTATTTGGTGCTGTAAATAATCTAGAAGTATTTAAGTATATGAGAAAATATTTTCTGTACAAATATCATACCTTTTATATAAAAGATTTGAGGGGCCGGAGATTTAGCTCAGTGGTTCCGGCGCCTGCCTCTCAAGCACAAGGTCCTGAGTTCGATCCCGGTAACCACATACAATGCTGGGCATGGTGACTCATGCCCACCAGCAATCCATACCACGTACCACAGTGCTGGGCGTGGTGGCTCACGCCTGTAATCCCAGCACTCGGGAGGCAGAGGCAGGAGGATTGCTGAGTTCGAGGCTTGCCTGGGCTACATAGTGACCTCAGGGCCAGCCTGAACTGCAAAGCGAGACCCTGTCTCCAAAAAAAAGATCTGAACATTCTCAGATTTGGGTGTCTGAGGGGCCGGGGTCCTGGAATCAACCCTCTTTGGAAACAAAGGGGTAGCGACATGCGACCGTCCTCCCCCAGAAGCTTTCCCAAAGCCAACAGCAAGTCCCTCTTCGCATTTCCCACAAATACATTATCACAACTCAGGGCAACTGCACGTCGCTTCCCTCCTTGGGCCGAATGTGAACTTCTGCACAGTCAGGACTGTATTAGACACTTCTGAAGATCCATCTGTCCCCCTTAACACACTGTGGTCACAGAAATGCTCCCAAATGATCAGCTCCTCTGCAACCACGAGATCCCACCGTACCTCGCTCAAAGGGCTTTTGTGAACAGTAAATAACATAATAAAATTTTTCTTTGCAAAACACTCTACAAATCGAATTGGTAGGATAATGTAATTGGAGAAGCAAATGTTAGTTCATACAGGACTAAGAACTAACAAATGATATCAAACCCTAAGAGTATTCGAATCCCGCAGGAGCTCAAAGGCAGCGAACCCACTGCAGGTTCTGTGAGATCGTGGATGCAGTTTTTTCTAGAAAAGATGATTGGAGCCAAGCTCCAAGGCAGGAGCAGCTGGGGCAGAGAAAGTCCAGCAAGCCTTGCCAGGCTCTCCAAAGAGCTCTGTAAATCATCAAGAATCTGCATATGCCAGTCAGAGGTTAAACAGATATCCAAGCAGCTCTGGGTGGTCTCCTTAAAAAGGCATCACCGTCAGCGTTTCCCAGCCAGAGGTCAGGAAGAAAACAGAATGTTCCTTCCACAGGGAAAACAATGACTTTGCTAAACTCTAACCTGCTATACATTCATCTTTCTAAGGGACATGCTTGGGCTTCATTACGGCCTCTACTATAGATCCTATCACAGTACTCATGGTCTGAACCTCACCACATATTTCTTAGCAAACAATGTCACCAGGTGATAAGGATTCTGGGCTCTTCTTCCAGGTAAGACCCAAGGCCCACCACGGGCATCACTCCTGTGATCTTTCTCATCTTGTACTCTGGTGCTGCCATTTAATTTTTACACATAGGGAACAAAGACAATTAACTCCATGGACTCTTAATATTTTAATAATTTACACTGAAAAGAGTCATGTACAGAAAAGGTTTATAAGTAGCAAATATCCTACTGATTCCTATTAGATGTCTACCTGGTGACAAGCGGTCCTTAAATATACCCCATACATAAATATTTCTAGAACATTGAACATATGTAATTACGACCTACAGAAGTCCAATATAAATGAAGAAGTTGAGGAAAAAAAAAAACCTATGGACTACGAAACTTGCTGTACATGCTTTAGAAATTGAATAGGACATATTCCCATTACAGAATTTAAGAAAATACCATAAACTCTCCGAGACTAATATATTGTAATCTAGGTAGGCCCTTGGTAACAGGGATGAAAGATAAATACGGTACATCATTAGCATCTGCAATGGAAAATCTAATAGATGGCTACATTTCCCACAAACTCTAATTAGACTAGAAACAATAATCAGAGGATTTTCCTTTGATCCTACTGGATCTGCCTTTATCATAGGAACAACCTAGGCAATGCAAAGGCAGCTTACCAGTCCTGCATTCCAATTTCAGGAAGGCAAAGTCTGTTTCACTGTTATTTTTTTTAACTAGCTGTTTTACCTAACCCTAATCTTCAGGCCATCGAGGCCTTGTAAGCGCAGTCCTGATGATTGTCTAGAGTGGTTAGGCTTATGTATATGGCACAGGGGCGCTTTATTTAAGGAAAGAAGGTTGATTAAGCTTTCCTGGGGATCTCCTGAACTCTCCAACGGGGTCTCTTCCCCACTTAAGCAACGCCAATGGAGATTTCAAAACTGGAGGACCATTAATTCAAAATAATTTTCCACTGTAGTAAAAGATGATTTTAAAAAAATAAAACCAGCACTTTTACTAGAGGATTCCGAGTTCAGTCTCTAGGCCCCACCTAGATTAGCTTGACTTTCCAAGACAAATATTTGGAGGGTATATATGGAGCTGTATTATTACTATTACAGTTGTTAAAAAGCTTGTTTAAAAGCTCTTTCCTTATAGATTTGTGTTTAAAAACTGGTTAAAAGTGATACTGTGTAATTTTTTAAATGCATCCCAATTCCTATTTTGCATGTTTCCAAAGGGTAATTCCAAAGAGTGCGAAACCTCATTTATCTGGCTTCAAGAGAGCAGAGCTCTAGAAGGAGTGGTTTCCTGAATAACAAACACGCTACCATTCACTGGGCTGGAGTGGAAGTTTTGTCTCAGTCCGCCAGCTCTCCTCCCCCACGCGCTGCCCCTCCTCCCATCTGCACAGGGCCGGCAGGGCTGTCACCGGTGGGACCCTGTCCCCTTGTCTCAGAGGGAACACGTGACCCAGCCCAGCCCAGCCCAATCTCAATCGTCATCGCCCTGGACAGAGTGGTACATCTTGAAGCAGGCATGTGACCCAAGCGGTGCCTGCATCCTTTCACTCACTTTTATGAGTGGATATAGGGAGAGAGGAAGATGGTGTGCCTGTTGTCCCTGTCTGTCTATCTGTCTGCCTCCAAAATCTCCAACCAAGTAGACTTGAAGCAAAAGCAACTGAGCCCTAAGAGACTGCACTTCGCCTCTGCCCAAAGCCGTATCAGCCCCAGCACTGTTACATGAGCTAACGTTTTCAACGTACGTTTTATTACTTGCAACCAAAAACAATAGCAACGCGTACAATCCTCAAAGTTCATCTGATTAAATTGGCATTTCTACCATAGTTCAAAAACAGTAAACACAAGTTCACATTTTCTTACTGATCTAGTAACTTGTATTAAAACCTGACGTGTTCTCAAGCATGACTGAATTATCCAAGGATACTTGGCTCCATTAAAGAGGTAAACACAAAGGTTTTGTAACATTTCTTTCTTCATGTTATTGTCAGCAAGAGAACACCGCTTGAGCAGAGGGCCACCTGTCAACTTGTCCCCTCTTGTAGCTGTGTCCTAGATGCTGCCGCATCCTACAACAGGTGGGTTTCCTCCTGAACAAAATAACCACTTACCAAAAAGGAATAAATTAAAACACACCACATTCGTTGTCGTGAATGACTAATCACAACATGTCCTTTGTCTCACAAGGAATACAGCTTCTCTCAAGCCACAAAATGAATAAACAAAAAGAACAGAATGGGAGGAGTGCCTGCCCACACTGCCAGGCCCCAGGCCCATGCCCTCCCCTCACCCTCTGCACTTTCTCCTTTTTCACACAAGCTCCTCTCTCTCCATTACCCCGGCCAGCAGCCAGCGATGCGCCTTGTTGCCCACATCCTTAAACAGCGCCTTCTTCACTGGACCCCTTTCTCACAACTAATTGATAGCATTTCTCACTTCCCAAGTATAACTTCCTGGAAGAGGAATCTGGCCTCGCTCTTCTTTGTGAGCTAGACCAAAATCATGCCAACATCAGCTGATGGATGGCTGTCTCTGGGTTGTGTGCCCACGCCTGGCACAACTAGTAACACCCAAAGAGAGGTCCCATTTATTTACTTGTTCATTATTATTTAATCATTTATTTAGCAAACATTTACACAGAGCTTAGGATAGGCAAGGCAGATACTTCTCCAAGGGCTTATAAATATTCATCGATGTAATACTCATGTAGCCCAATGAAATAGTTTTGTAAAATTATTTCCCCATTTTAATTAGACTAAGGTTTTTCTGGATATCTTAAAGGACTTAGTGTCCTTTAAATATATACAATAAAACCTTGGTTTGTGAGCATATTTTATTCCAGAAATAGGCTTGTAACCCAAAGCACCTGTATGTCAAAGTGAATTTCCCCACAAGAAATAATGGAAATATAGAGAATTAATTCCACAACCCAAAGAATATTCATAGGAAATGATTACAATACTATAATATAATATTTAAAAAATCAAGAAAATACAAAATTTAAAGAAAAATAAACAAATTAACCTGCACTTACCTTTGAAAACTTTGGTGTCTTCACAGGGGATGAGAGAGAAAGATTATTGTATGGGATGATTTTCACCATCACTGCTTTCTATTAGCTCAATGGAGTATTTCTCTTCCATGTAATTATAACAAGGCACCTATCCAATGCCACTTGCTTTACCCTCTTTTGAGGATTTGGTGAAATGTGGGATCGTACTGTTATTAAACAAATTCATCACTCATACTGTTATGGCCTTGATTAGGTTGTACGTTTCTACAACATTTTGCACTGTGTCCCACATTTTACACATTTCCTCAATCTCTTTTGAAGTTAGGAATCCCTCCACCTTTTCCTCCTATTTTTCCAAAGCCTAGTGCTCTTGGGAGACAATCACCTACAATTCCGAAGCAAGAGAAAGAGAGAAGGACCACTGCTTCAGTGATGATCATGTGGCATTTGGCAGCATGCAGCACTCCTATCGCAAGACACTGCTCGTTTATCAAGTTAAAATGTACTACAAATGTTTGCTCGTCTTGCAGAACACTCAGAACATGTCACTTGCAATCCAACATTTTACTGTATTTCAAATCAAATCCTGTAAGATTGTGTTGGACTTTAAATTTTAGTTCTCTCCACTAGAACCTTATAAAGTACAACAAAAGAAATGTGTCATTGTGGGGCTGCAAATTTCCTAGCATGTTTTCAATAAGGGCAATATCACTGACACAGGCTAAATGCTTGGTACCAGTAGCTGCTTAGAAGAATGCTGATAATTATGTTTTAAATTTTCAGTACTTTAATGAAACTCATTCTATGTTTACTGGAAAAGGGAAGAGAAAAAAACAGGTAAAATGGGGTATAATTTCCAAATTTCCATCAAACATTTCCAGTAGTTCTCAAGTACAAAAAAAAAAAATCAGAAGACAAAATTCCACTGGGATAAAGCCACTGGACCATAGTCCCAGAATCTCAATTAAGATATGTTACTCCTCAGGGAACAAAACTATTAACACACAGTTCAAACTTGCCTCTTTTTTCCAAGTCCTCCCAAGGGATTATTTTTAAATTGAAACTGAAGCCAGAAGAAAAGTAAATATCTTCCACTTGAAAGTGGAACAGAAAGGCAGAAGCAGGTGTTCAAGTAGCTAAACTGGCAATGCTTTTGCCCAGTGGCCGGATCCCCTGAATTCAGTCTTGGCTGAAGTCATCAGTGTCTCCCAATGCACAGCTCTATGGTAGCCAGTCCCACCTTGACAAAAAAAAAAAAAAAAAATGCTTATAATGGCTAGAAAAGCCATTGCACAGAAACACTTAATTCATTATAGAATCCACGGATACAGTAATCCACATTAAGAAACCAACCCATTCATTTGAAATGCTCAGAGCCAACAGAGGAGTCAAGAAAAACATGTAGACACCATTTGGTGAGGAAGAGGTCACACATATTCAAGGTTTTATTTTAAGATATCAATAATAAAAGCTGTGCATCCTACACGCTGATCATTCAATGCTTTGCACTTTATACTGTCTGCTCAATCACTAGTTCAAGCACAACTTGAATAAATCTAAGTAATTAGCCATTTTGTGCCTTAACTTTTAAAGTGTCCTTAAACATTGATCATTTAAAATTAAATTTGCTTGACTTTCTCCCCTGCTAGCAGTGTCCCTCCAGCCTCTGCTCACTCTCTGGAACTCTAAATACACTAACTACAACTGATTTAGATGTCTAAATAGAACAACGATTATCACAATTCAATCTAAATCATAATTTGAAAACTATATTACTTTTTGAATCACTAACTCTACCACATGTCACCCTTCTGGTGTAAAAATATGATTGCTGGGCTGGAGATTTAGCTCAGTGGTTCCAGCACCTGCCTTGCAAGCACAAGGTCCTGAGTTCGATCCCAGTAACCACATACAACAATGCTGGATGTGGTGACTTACACCCACCAGCAATCAATACCACATACCATAGTGCCAGGCGTTGGCTCACGCATATAATCCCAGCACTTGGGAGGCAGAAACAGAAGTATTACTGAGTTCGAGGCTTGCCTGGGCTACACAGTGAGCTCAGGGCCAGCCTGAACTACAAAGTGAGACCCTGTCTCAAAAACAAAAACCAACAACAACAAAAAAGTACTATTGCCCATGAGTATTTAAGATATTCTCTCGCCAGGCGTAGTGGCTCACGCATGTAATCCCAGCACTCGGGAGGCAGAGGCAGGAGGATTTCTGAGTTCAAGTCTTGCCTGGGGTACACAGTGAGCTCGGGGCCAGCTTGAACTACAAAGTGAGATCCTGTCTCAAAAAACAAAACAAACAAACAAAAATATTCTCTCAATTTGAACTACTAGCTGCCAGGTAACTGACTCGTAAAAATTGAATTATCAACCAAGTTTTAAACTACCTTTAACTAAAAAATTTGTGTAAAACAATCTAAAAGGAGTTCTGAAAACTATTTACAAGTTTAATAATTTAGTGTCTCTCATACGGACTATATTGAATAAGAACTAAATGTTTTCTATCTTAAATCCACTACACATATGCTGATACCAGTGCTTTCACCTGGCTATATTGTTTGCATTTATGTAAGTCAAGGTCTTAAAAGTCATTCCCTTTCAATAACCTGCTACCACACATACAAAAGAGTTCTTTTAAAAATACTGGTAATCACAACAGAACTAGACAAAATAAACACTGACCATGCTGATAAAGAGAGTAATTCTGAATTCTGTTTATATCTGTATTTGTAAATCAGTGAAGGGGAAAATCAGGTACATCTGCTGTCCAGTCTGAGTCAGAAATCCATGAAAAATTACAATTTAAGTGTTACAGACCTTTAAAAAAATAAAAGCAGCACCACGTGTGGTCCTGGGTAGGAAAAATCACACATATTTGTATTCTCACCATCTCTATTCAACTAGTAGCAACACAGCTTGAAGAATGCAATTTTAAACACAAAAACTGAAGTGCTACTTAGACAGGAGGATCTAAATCTCAGAAAGACTTGAGAATTTTACAATCCAAATATTTGTGGGTTTTTTTTTTTTAAGAAAGCATTTTCTATGGAGCGGGGGATTATAATCTATTCTGTGGTTGACTCAAGAAATTTCTGAAAAAAAATCATCCAATACCCAAGGAATGCGAAAGTACAAGGCAAAGGCCAATTATGCATTTGTGGACTGTCCCAGGCCTTGGGCTTTCCTCCCCTCCTCTGCTGGGGCCTGTGATGACACGTCTGGCCTCAGTTCCGAAGTGTGAATCCGTCATGAGAGACCTGGATACTTGTATTTCCCAAATAAAAAACAAAACGGCATAAATAGCGGGGACAAACTACCTCTGCTCACTCACCCACCGCCACAGGGAGCTGACCAGTACTGGGCAGGATCACCCAGGACTAGCACACCATAGAAGCCGCATTCATTTCCACAGCTGAGTGACTCAGCTGGATACCAAAACTCAACAGTTCCTCCCTGAAATAGTTTCTTAGGTCTCTAAGGCCTCCTTATACACAACCGCTATATGTTTATCATCTCCATTCCCATAAGCAAAATAGAGAGAAGCAGCAAATTATAAGGAGGGAAGGGACTATAAAAAGCAGCAAAGGCTGGGTGTGGTGGCTCACACCTGTCATTCCAGCTCTGGGGAGGCAGAGGCAGGAGGATTCCTGTGAGTTCGAGGCTTGCCTGGGCCCCATAGCAAGCTCAGGACCAGCCTGAACTACACTGCGAGACCCTGTCTCAAAAAAAAAAAAAAAAAGCAAGCAGCAAAGGAAATTATAACTGATGGTCTGAAAAAGAAAAAAAGGAGAAAAAAAGAAAAGCAAGGAAAATATTTTTTTAAAGCATAGTTAGGGTTACTTGGTATACCACCAGAGTATACTACTACATCAAAGAACGAACAGCGCCTACAGAATGCTGGCCTCAGTCACTAGCACAAAAGATCGGGTTATATGCACAACGTTCCTGGAGGGAAAGGGTTTTAACACGTTTATTATGTTCTTAAAATATTCAGAGTACTAAGAGGTGTCTCAGGTAACCAAAAAACCGGAGGAAGTCATTAAGTAATCTAAGTGATTTTAAAGCCAAAGTGTCTCTCCACAAGTCCTAAAATACTGAGATTTACACACTGTACCATCAGCTCCAGGCTCACTATTCTCAGAAGCTGCACAATTTGTGCTGAAACCAAAAAATCTGCTTTCACCACGATGATGCAGTCCTGCGTTCTCCCTTACCACCACTGCCATGCATTGGAAATGTGCGCCTGGCAGCACAAACGATCTCTGTAAGTCACAGTGCAAAAAAAAAAGAAAAGGTTAAGCTGCCATGAATGTGGATCAGAACTTCTTCTACTAAAAGCCCCAACTTACTTCCAAAAACATGATAAGTGCCTTCAATTTTAAATGTCAGAAAAACTTTCACAAATAGTCCTGACC
Organism: Thryonomys swinderianus; assembly: GCA_004025085.1. Lineage (NCBI taxonomy): Eukaryota > Metazoa > Chordata > Mammalia > Rodentia > Thryonomyidae > Thryonomys > Thryonomys swinderianus. The sequence continues at coordinate 29,525 of PVIC010003266.1, forward strand.
CTCCTTCAAAGTACAGATATTTCAGAATCACGCCTGAATAGCTTAAGCTTCTGCATTTCCATATCGCACCAGCAAGGCTGAATGGCTTAACTTCAGATATTAATTTTCCTTGTAAATGGAAAAATAATTGACCCATTTCCCATAAATAAATAACTAATGAATATAATTATAATCCACTTCACAGAATAGACTAGCTATTGAAAAGAAAAACTATGAAAATGAGCCGGGCGTGGTGGCTCACGCCTGTAATCCCAGCACTCTGGAGGCAGAGACAGGAGGATCGCTGAGTTCGAGGCTTGCCTGGGCTACATTGTGAGCTCAGGGTGAGCCTGAATTTCAAAGTGAGACCCTGTCTCAAAAAAAAACTATGAAAATGAATAGTAATAAGAATTTTCAACAAGTCATATATTGTTCACTAAGCAAAATTCACAAAACTATTGTTATATTCAATTTTTCTTTTGTCTTTACTATATTTGATCTACAGTGGAAAAACAAACATTACCCAGATGTGAATTATAAAGTCTAACAACACAAGGGCACATTGGACAGACCTATTGGACCTAGGAGCTAGAACTTTAACAAAATCCCACACCCAACAAGGTACCTCCATACTTATTCCTGCCCTTCCCACCAAGGCATTTTATTCATATGCACACGGAAGACATTGCCGTGCTATTATAATTGGAAAAAAGACATCTCCCAGTCGTTCAGATGATTCTTCTGGCCGCTTTCTACTTTGCTAGGGCTGCCATCACAAACCACCGAGCTGCGCACCTTACAAAGCACAAGTGCATTTTCTCAGATTACAAGTCCAAGATCAATGTACCAGAAAAACCCGTTCCTCCGAGGCCTCGCTCCTTGACCTGCAGATGGTCGCACACGTGGCTGCATCCTCACGCGGCCCTCCCTTTGTGCACACACAGCTGCAGTGCGTGTGCACGTCCCATTTCCTGCTTGGCTGCAGACCCCACTCCCACTAAACTGCAGGTCAGACTGAAGCCCCCTCCGAAGGTCTCTCCTATCTCAGCCACCTGTTTAAAGGGTCTATGTCACTTCTCCAAGTAGATGTATATTCTAAGGAACTTGGTTGAAAACACCAAAACACAAATGTGGAGGAATGTGGACACAATGTAGCCAATAACACTGTCCAAATGTAATTTAAAACAAATATTCTGGGCAGTTTTCTATGCTGTGCGTTTTGGGATTTTTCAGAACAATTTAAGGAAATATACTCCACCTACAAGGCTAACATCCACTTGGCCAAACCACAGAAACAACTGCAAAAGCAAGAAAACTCCTAGAATAAGAAAAACTAGATGCTTTCTCTTTACTACATAGGCTTGCTACATATGGCAGCGTCCGTCTTAGGGTCCCACAGTATCTGCCCACAAGACGGAGTTTTGACCAGAACTCGTAGAGGTCTTGTCCTCCCTAGTGGGAAAGGAACAGGCATTCGAACCACCTGGCTCCAGTAGCGGCCAGGTGACCTCTGCTTCCATGCACAGAGAGAACCGGTGAAGGGCCTCAAGTGTTTAACTGCCAGTGTTCGAAACAAAGGTCAAAGTGAGGGCCACCGTCCATTCCAAAACTAGGCAGTTACTTAAATTCACAGCTATTCTTAGTTTTCAGTATTTATATTCTGCAATAGATAAGTATATGAACAATCTACTTTAAGGGAAAACTGTAACACTAAAGGGTAAACGTTATATGGTCTTGTTACTGTAAGAATACAGCAAACACATAAAAATAAACATAGGAAGAAAACAACTTAAAGAATAGTGAGTTATTATTCTGATACTGAGATTATAAATAGATGTTGATACTTTTCTTTATGTTTCTTGAAATTTCCAGACTTTCAACCTTAGAGTATTAAATTATTTTTCCTTATAAAACACAGAGGTAAAAATGAGAAACTGCTGTAAAAAGAAAAAACAAAGATCCCCACAGGAAGATAAGAGCCCAGAGGACACAGTCTCAGACAGAACAAACTATGCAGCAGCAAGCTCAATCATCTCGTGTGAGCTTTCGCCACAAGCCGTCTGATCACAGGGGCATCTATCATGTCACTGATACCAGAGACATCGGGTGTGTCAACAGCTCAAAAGCCAACCAGTGATTACACAGAATCCAGTGTAATCTCACTGACATTCTATATATTTGCCTGTTACTATAGTGTCATATTTTACATTCTATCCAAACCCAGGAAGAAAAAAAAAGAAAACTTGCTAAATAGCAAAATCTCCCTCACACACTGTGTGATGAAGGAACAGCAAAAGAGATGACCTCCCCCCACTCCAATTTATCATCACTTTTCCATGTTTCAACACAACTCTAGGGAAGGAGGGAAACGCCACTTCCAGACAATAGCCCTTCTTGTACTAGATTATTTTCCATTGTCTCTTTCCAAGACTTAGTGGCGAGGCAGCTGTTTCGTAGGCAGCAGCCCCTCTTATCCTGGTTCCCTGAGGAATCATTTCCTAAAGAGATTAATAAGAGAGCCAAACAGAAGTGGCTCTGAAGCCCGCGCTGCTCTTTTAAAGGCAGTCAGCGGCTAGTGCGAAAGGGTTCCACTGGGATCCGGTCTGCTTTCCAAATAGTTGTTAGGTGAACAATATTTAGGAATCACACCTGCTCCCAAGGCTAGTACATACTCTGAACGCACTAAGAAGAACTGCAGGAGACCCTGGTCACAGCTATGCCAGCTGGAGGAGAGCCTAGAAATGCCCAAGGGCAGGTGCTGCCCCAGGAAAACCCCAGCACCAGGCACGGTACTGGCTATTCCAAGTGGAGAATGGGTCTAGGAAAGACTGCCTGATAAGTACTGTGAGCCCAATGCAGTGAGCAAAACACAGAAACCAGGACAGCAAGCAAGGGTCAGTGAGGTGCTGAGGGCACTGGGGCCGGGGAAGGGAAGGGGCCAGGCTCACGAGACAGCCCCACCAGGAAGCGTGAGCGCGGACCCTACGGCCTTGCTATGCAGGCTGTCCGGCCGTCCTGCCTCCTCACCTTTGTTCACTTACTCTGCACCGACTCCCTCTCGATCCTCCATCTGCATTCCCTTCTGCCCTGGCCACTCGGCCACGATGTGATCTGTGGCCAGGACAGGGCCATCTCCAGGATCCCTCCCTTCCCTGGCTCTGAGACTCTGCGGCATCAGGTCAGATAGAGGTGCACCACTGGAGACGACTTTCATTACTGAAAACAAAGTGTTGACCCACGCTCAATCCGAAAAGACTGCCACAGTCCGCAGAACACACTTGCCTTGAGCTTTGGGCTCCCAAGGGCTTTCCTGACGCCGAAGCTCATCCAACTCACTAGTCAACTTAAGGCTCAGCCACTGACCCTCTATCATGGAAAAGTAAGGAGGCGCCGCCTCCTGCAAGATGACAAGCTCAAGGCGCACTGTTCCGTGAAATAAATCACACACACACGTAAGCGTCGCAGGGTCTCTCAGGGAGCAACTGTAAGTGTAAGAACCCAAAAGAGTAACAGATACTGTGAAACAGGAAGAAATTCTTCAAAATCACACCAAGTGTGAGATGCATTGGCAATAATTAAACTATTTTATGCAAAAAGTATATTATTAGAAAATGAGCTGACAGATTAGCAATTGAAAATATGTTCTAAGCTCACGATACAAGTATATTTGGCATTGTTATTCTCTAATCATTTTATGAAAATTTATTTTGATGACATATTTTATTAATATCTACCTATACTACATTAAAATTAAAAAATTTTTACAAAAAGAAAAAATGACAAGCTCAGTGAATTTTACCTTCATCTAGCAAAAGGATCCAAAATCTTCTCTTTATGATCACACAAGAACAATCACACACACACACATACACACAAAAACAATCACATATCCATGCACATATGCACGCAAAGAAGGGGAATAAAAGCAGATTTTTTTAAAAAACAATTATAATTACTATTTTAATTTCAAATTTTTATCAGCTTAGAATAATAGGCAGGGCTTTTTCCAATACTCTCCTTCACTGTGACCCCCCACCCCAGGCTCCAGAGACCCACAGCTATGCTCAGGTGTAGGCTTCCTTCTCACTTCCATATTATACTTCAGGTAACTGGCTTGTCTCCTTTACCAGATGATATCTATTTCAACACTCTCTAAAATATTTTTGTCTGCATCTCTGTTAAAAGAATTAGAACAACTATGTTTCCACTTGTACATTTTTAAAGTTGACACCTTAATATTATTTTTCACTTAATGTATAAACAGTGGAAAAGGATCTATATTCCCATGGTATCATATTATACAACTCAGAAATTAAGCTGATTATCTAACATTCAGCAACCGAATCAAAACCCCAAAGTATCTGCTGTTTACCATTATATAAAAAAACACACACCTCAAGAACCTTTGTGTCACAGAAATACTTTCCTTATTTCTTACAATTTTTACATTATTTCCAATCCACTATCTGCTCCCCAAAGAATTTTATTTTAATGTAATACTTTTTAAACTTGAAAATTGTATTCATCCTTCCATCATTCATGTCTACAAATTAAGCATACATGCAACTTACCAAAAATTATTATGTATGTAATGTCATGATACCAAAAAACAAAAAAGAATCATACATAAATATTTTATGGTTACAGAAATTTTTTAAAGTTTCTGGCAACTATAAAACTCATGTCTTTACTTGGGTTGATCTATATTTGTTATTAGTTATATACACTTGATAAAAGCATAAACATTACACATTTAAATGATTAAGAATAAAACTAGTGTTAGCAACGTAAATCTTCATGAGAAAGATGAGGTACTTTCCCAATTAAATTATCCTTTTACAGAGTAGTAGTTCTAAAATGTTCATCAATTTTTTCTTGTCTGAACACCTCTTTTGTAATCTAAAAGTTGAGAATGCTTGTTCAAACAAATAACTACATGGAAATTTAAGTCTGATACATCAATGTGCCTCAGTAGTTTGAATTTCTTCTAGGACATATGCCCAAAACATCTGAGTGATCTATCACCAAAATTATTTTTAATGATCAACTGACAACTCAATTAAGTCCTCTTTCAATTTTGGGGGAAATAAAGAAGCGGCTGTCACCTGAACTGCAAAAGTATTTGTTATCCTGTCACTAGAGTCATTAATTTCATCAACACTAAGGCTTCCATTTCAATCTTTCTTTGCATGGAGCCCAGGTGTTTTTTGTCTGTAGGACTAAAAAGCACCCCCCAGAAAGATTAAGAATATAGGGGAGACTTTCCTTCTCTTTTCAAGGGACAGAAAGTCTACCAGGGAAGGAGAGTAATTTGGATATGAAAGTTGAGGTCTACAAATAAAATGCTTCATATCCATCCATTCCCTTCCCACTAATCCCAGCACAAACCAATCAGAGTCTCTGCGCGACACTGCACCCCTCTGTCTGGTCTGTGTTCTAAAACAGAGCGCAGGGCAAGGCTGTCCTCTCCTACAGCAATGCAATGCTGCCTGCCTCACCTCTCATTATATCTTCCCATGATGAATAGAAAGTGTTGATGGCCCAATTTACTGGTGTGGAAAAATGTATCGGAAAAAAATGTCTTATATGTCATGTCCTTATTTGGCTTCTTCAGAATCAAAACAGAAAACCCTGAATTTTGCACAAATCTGCCAATTACTTCATCGTAATTCCAGAACTTTTTACTCCTGAGAGTCTTCTAAGCACCAAGTCCTGCTCAGTTACAGCATGGGAACTGACTCATTATCACAAGCTGTCTCCCGAGTACCTGCTTTGCTTTCAACCAAGAGCATTCGCCCTGAGAGCAGTCTATTCAGTGTGGAGCTGCACCCAAGACCAAAACAAGCTTGGAGGTGCTGCTTGGCTCTGTTTGTCTTTTAATGAAATCACTGCACAGGCATCAGTCATCTCAGAGTGAGCAGCCTTACATACCTTTATGGAGAACTTGGTGGAGCCAAGCACACTGTAAACCAGCTATTCTGGAGGCCCAGGGAGAATTTCAAGTTCAAGGCCAAACTGGGCAACACTTAAAAAAATAAAATAAAAGGGTTGTGGGTATCATCCATAGAGCACTTGCCTAGCATGTGCAAGTCTATGGCTTCCAGCCCCAGTACGGAAAGTAAATAAATAAATAAACTTTGGCCCTGGCTGCCCCTTTCTGATCTAAACTGCCCCAGGCTACAGGAAGAGGAGGTGGGGGGAGGATGGGAAGGAAAATAATTCTCCTGCCAATCAATTTCTAATTCTAGAAGTCACTTTCAACAACCAAGCTACCAGCCACACAATTGAGCCCAGAGCAAGTAGTAGGGAAGACATTCTGGAAATCAATATGATTCTTGCACAGTGGTGACACTAAAGATGCCACCATTAAAGATGCCAGATGTGACTAAGGAATGTAATGGTTGTAACATGGACCTAGAAGCAGGCTCCGCAGGTTCCCAAGAATAACTAGAGGCAGAATGAAGTTGACATCTGGGCCTTCATTCTACAGCTGTCTCCTTCATTGCCTTAAAACACTGCTCAGCTCTGCACAGGGCACATTACTCACTGAGGATTGCCTGGCGGATTGCCTGGCACGCAAGGCTGTTGAGCTCTGTCTCACCCTCCTTCCTGACTGGCATCGAGATGACAGGAACTAAAGTCATCTGCATGATCTGCAGGGACATCCCATGGCCAGCTGCTACAACGTCCCTTTCTAGGCTCCACGGAGTGAGGCCTGCAAGGGTCCTGTCATTGTGCTAAACCTGGGCTCAGCTACCAGCACCAGGTCCTACTGTTCCCATGAGTCCTCAGGAAGTCACCTGTCGGAGCTGAAGAGAATGACGGTTCCTAATCCAAGTGCGACTGTGAGAAGCTCTACAGCTAATGATGCATTTGAAAGCACTCAGCCTAACGCGTGCCAAGCAGCACCAGTCACTGACCAGTGAGCAACTACCCTTAAACTCCCATACACATTCACAAACTTATTTTCTTACCAAATTAATCTCAGACATGTCAATTACAATAGGGAATTACAATAGGGAATATTCATTCTTTTTCCCCAGAGAAATCCTAAATAGGCCCTTTTACAAGGTGAAACATAACTTCACTCTTTGGAAGAAATCAAGATCTTTATTAACACATCATTAGGTTCCCTTAAAGGAAAGACACCTGCTTGGCAGAAATCATGTTCTTCATACTACATGGTGGTCTCCTGGGTACCAGCCCTCATCTGCTTAGCACACACTGCATAGGTGCCTGCGCACGCACGAGCACACATGTACACAGCACACCGAGACACTTACCTGCCAGGACACTCGTGACAAAGCACCATGGCTGTGGGCCCATGATCAAGCTGATAAATGAAATGTACTCAGTACCTCCCACCAGAATAAGGAGGGGTCTCTAGCGCCTGAGCCCAGCAGCACCCCCGTACCCCAAGACCTTGGAAGGCTGCCGCGGGCCGCATCTTCATCCACTGCAATGACAGATGAAGTTCAGTCGTGTGTCACGGAGGTCCGTGAGAAGGATTTGTTGCGTTCCTACTCCCTGACGTCAAGAGTTTGCTCGTTGTGTGCTTCTGAAGTGAGGCTTCTGAATACACCTTCTTCCTTAATGTTTAATAGTGTCAGGTCATTCTGTGATTCGCATGAATAAAGGGCTTTAGCAGAAGGAAGAAAAGAGACTAGAACTGTAGGACAGAAAAAATAATGAGCGCCTGCCCATCACGCATGAGGCCTTCATGGAGCTCGCAGCACCACAGAGGGGGAAGGGGGCAAAAGAGAAAAAGAGAGAAGACACCAGCAACTTTATGTCCCCCTCACATCTGGGCAAAAGACTCACACTGGAAAACTCTGCCCCTTCCTTCCTGCTTCCCCCTCTGCCAGTCAGCCGGGCAGAGTCCCGAGCAGCAGCAGGAAAGCAGCTCCACTGAAGACCTTTCCTCGCACCCTTCCTAAGTACCAGACACACACTGGTACACTCTGAGCCCCGGGCTGACAAACAAGCCTCCTAAACTGTAGTGGCAGGACGTTATTTGTTTGCTGATAGCAGCTTGTCACGTGGAAATGACTGATTCTGCTCACTCTTTAAAATGTGATTCAAAAAATAAAAATGCATTACCCAATCATCAGCCATCACACGCCCCTTCATTTCTCTTTCACTGTCCATTTAGAACCGCAGAAGAGCTCGGTGAGAGGCAGAACAAGTATGCACGTGGAGCCAATTGCCAAACGGGAAACTTTTTAAAACAGGGCCTCGCTGTGTAGCACGGGCTGCCCTTAACTCATAGTGATCCTACGGCCTCGGCCTCTCAAACCCTGAGATCACAGGTATGAACCAGCATGCCTGGCCCGTCAACTTCTGCGTGGGTCTCAGTATGCTAAATAATCACAGGAAATCAGGACAGCCCGGATATCTAAAGATGCAGTCATTTCAGACATAAAAAGCAACTACAAGGTTTAAACAGGATTCTTTGTTGTGAAGGCCTTGTCATGCTATAGGTGAGCTCGCTACCACTTAGCTAATCCCCAGCCCCGAGAAGGCAAATTTTTTTAAATTGTGTTCAAATTTAGCAAACTCCTCAAAAGTTATCAGACGCAGCACTCAAAATGGTTATTTGGGATGCTCACTTAACAGAAACATAGAAATCCCCACAGGAGAAAATCTAAGTCAGCTCTCGAGAAGCACTGCCTTACCTGATAGCATTGTTTCGGAATCTCAGTAAAATATCCTGCACAAAACATTTTGCTTTGGTTATGGCAGGGTGGGGGGGGACAAAAATTCCAAAGCAAGTTAAGTTAAACACGTTTAGAGCGCTAGGTGCCGGGTGTGGTGGCTCACACCTGTGATCCCAGCATTCCGGAGGCAGAGGCAGGAGGATTACTGAATTCAAGGCTTGCCTGGGCTACATAGTGAGCTCAGGGCCAGTCTGAACTACAAAGTGAGACCCTGTCTCAAAAAAAAAAAAAAAAAAAAAGAATTCTCTGTAGGATAACATGGCCACTCTAAACAGAGTTTTTCTAGAATTGCTCATGATTTTTTTTATTGAATTCTTTATTGGCACATTTTATATACAACTCACAATCACACTCAACATTGGGGAATTTGTACCCCAATTGTATATGACAAAAGTTAATTCTCATTTTTACCCATATCCCTACCCACACACAACCCCTCACCCCTTATATACATGCTATTTCTTTTTCTTTCCAAATCATATTCTTTCCCCTCAGTACTTTCCCCCACCACAATCCCTTTGAATATTTCCTATTTCACAAAATCTATCATGTAGTCTAGAACTCATTTACATCTACAGGTTCTCATACCAGAGAAAAGATAGAATATCTACCTATCTGTGATCTATTTATTTCACTTATTAGTGTGTCCTCCAGGTGTATCCATTTGCACATAAATGAATGAAACTTGTCATTCTTTATGGCAGAGTAATACTCAATTTTATTAAAAAACTCACATCTTCTTTATCCAGTCTCCAGTTGATGGGCATCTGGGTTGTTTCCAAGACTGGGCTATCACAAACTGAGCTACTATGAACATGGGTGCACATATTTCTTTACAATATGATTCTTTTAATTCCTTCAAGTATATTCCTAGCAGGAGAATAGCAGGATCAAATGGGACCTCTAATCCTAGTTTTCTGAGAAATCTCCACACTGATCTCCACAATGGTTGTACAAGTCTACAGTCCCACCAAACAGTGGAGAAGGGTTTCTTGCTCCCTGCAGCCTCACCAGCGTTTATTACTGGTTGATTTTGTAATAGCAGCCATTCTTCGTGGAGTGAGATGAAATCTCAGTGTTGTTTTCATCTGCATCTCTCGAATGACCAGTGATGTTGAACATTTCTTCCTATGCTTCTTGCTGCATTTACTTCTGTCTCTGAGAAGTGTCTGTTCATTTCAGATGCCCATTTTTGAACTGGGTCTTTAAACTTGGATGGAATGATTTGCTTAAGTTCTTTATATATTCTAGGTAGTAGCCCTTTGTCTGAGAAACAGCTAGTAAAGATTTTTTTCCCATGTTGTTGGTTGTCTTTTAGCGGTGGCTCATGATTTTTAACACATACGGTCACTCAAAACTTTTTCTTCTAACCACTACAAAAAAATCCAGCTTAATTAGAAATATGGAAATCAAAAATGGCAGTTCTACTGTCAAGATTTGGGAGATTATGATAGCTTTACCTGAAACCCCTCAAAATCAAAAACATAACCAGGGAAACAGGAACATCAAAGGTGTGATGAATATTAAACAGGGCGCCTGTCAGTTCAGCGTAAACACTGTCAAATTATAGTCTGTGTATTATATGAACTCCTGGCACGTGGCTAGTGAGCCAACAACTTTTCAATTCAGGTTCTAAAGCCTGGGAAAGGGGGTTGGTGTGGTTTGTCCTTAGATGTCCCCCAAAACTCCTCGTGGATGAGGTGGGCTTTCTCTTTCAGAGGTAGGTGAATCTGGAATGAGCGGTGCTGGGGTGAAGGGCGTGTGGCTTCTAACCCGCTACACCTGAGTGACTGGCTTGGCCCCGCCCTTCTCCCGTAGTCTGGATAAGATAAAAGGGGCAGAAAGACGCTGTTAAACCCTCTAGTTCCCTCTGCTGCCTTGTGCACGCCATGCTGTTTCTTCTTCCAGCTGATTCAGGCCTGAACCTCCAGGAACACTGTGCCAAATAAACTCCTTTCTTTTTAACTCTGGGTGTCAGGTATTTTGTCTCAGCAATGAAAGAAAAGTAAGTAGCACAAGGATGGACACAACGTAACAGCACACGACAGGAAAACAAATTCCCAAGTAAAAACTAAAATTTGACATCTCAATACCAACCACAGAGCAGTTGTAAGTACTAAGTACCAATAATGCACGATTCAGAAAGCTGATCCCAAAAGAGAAACCGTATCGCCTAAGCACAAGGGCGGAGGGCAGTGGCAGAATCCGCCCCAGAGAAGGACAGCCGCACACCTCACTCCTGAACACAGGAGCAAAGACATCAGGAAAACAGAGGTACTGTTCCCACTTGCACCCTTTCCTTCACCCAGCGATGCTTTTCCCCCACTACTGAAGGCAGCACCGAGGGCACAGGCCCACACCCACAGCCATTTTTCTTTTAAATTGTGAAACACGATCTCTCTAAAGTTGCCCCACTGAGCTCCAATTCATGGTTCTCCCAGCTCAGCCTCCCAGAGCGCTGGGATCACAGACTGAATCACTGCTCTTCCCAGCTTGAAAGGCAGTGTGAGTGGATCCTGTGGCTTTAAAGCGCACCCAAACCAAATCTCTCCCCATGCGGCGAAAAGTCACTGGCTTTCCCCTAGGAACATTGCCTCAGAGAAGAACAAGGCCCCTGATAAAAGCACAAGGCTGACAGTCATTTAGGGAGCTCTGTCAGCTCTTAAGGACGGCCCAAGTCCTGAGGCGCTCGCATGAGGCACTGGCCCTGGAACAGCTTCCGAGGGGCCCCACAGTGACACCAGCATCTGTGAGCTGGCACTGCTTCCCCATCTAGGAGAGAGCTGGTACAGTGCACTGGTTCATTTTATTAAGGCACAGAAAGTAGATGACCAGTTCTGAACCTCTCGCCCTTCTAGGAAACATCCTCATTGATAGTGACTTGGCAGGTTTTTTCTAAAATGGATAAAGTATGGCTTATAATGGCCACATTAAAGGCAAAAATCTTGTCATGATGGAGCTGGACTGTCAACTTGATTCCAAAGCATCAGTAAGGTATACTTTTGGGTTTGTCTGGGTGGGACCGTGCTGGGACACGACCTTGGACAATATCTGGTGTCCAGCCCCTTCCTCTGGCACTGTGCCCTGCCTCTGCCTCCCAGGCACTAGGAACTGACCAATTCTGCTCTGCCATGTCCATCTATCATCATGATGTTTCTGCTTTGTAGCACCAGACCGTGGCCCAAACCTTCAAAACCATGAGCAAAAATAAACTCTCCCCCTTTAGTCACATGTGAGATGTTCTGTTCAGCAATGAAAAGCTAACACAAGGGTAGGGACATTTCTGACATATAAGGGTGTGTGAGCATGACAGCTTGCACGTAGCTTTTCATCTTCAGCAAGTGAATATTAGCAAGACTGGATAAAATAAAATATTAACTCCAAAATACTACTGATTTTTGTCCATGTGGTATACTGACACCATTTTTTGACAATAGTATCGAGTGCTGGAGTGAAGAAAAAGTATGTTGGTGGGAGTATAAAGTGGTACAGCCTTCGGGAAGAAAATGTCCACAATCTACATAAATTTTTAATGTTAATCCCATCCAACCGAGCAGTGCCATGTTAAAGACTATTCTCTATTGAGTACTCATCTGCATGTAACTGTTATATAAATGCAAGAATATTTGAAGAAGTACTGTTCAGAACAACATAATAATGGAAATCAGGAGGTGAACTTTTTAAATGATAATACATTTCTGCTGTGGATAACTAAAAAGAAAGAGTATAAGAAGCAAGGTCATGGGGCTGAAGTGGATAGAAGATAAATCCACTTGTATATATCAGAGAATTAAAAAAAAAGTGGTTAAGCCAGGCATGGTGGCTCACGCCTGTAATCCCAGCACTCAGGAGGCAGAGGCAGGAGGATTACTGAGTTCGAGTCTTGCCTGGGCTACATAGTGAGCTCAGGGCCAGCCTGAACTACAAAGCGAGACCCTGTCTCAAAAAAAAAAAGTGGTTAAAAAACTGTGCCTATGTAACCCCCTGAGTATTCTGGGCTGAAGGACTACAGCCCAGCCCAACGGGCCTGTGATCCAGTAATGAGTATGCCCCTGAACACAAGGGACCAGGGCACAGAGCAGGATGGCAGCTCTCACCTTGGCGCTCACCTTTGGCACCTTTGCCGTTGAATTCTGTGCGCTGTCCAGAGTAACCCTTAGGAGTACAGGTGCTGAACACATGCCACCTGCCCCCAAAGAACCAGTCTTCCATGCTTGTCCAAGATGGTCGGATGAGCTTTCTGACTTCTGGACCTCAGACTCTTGAGCCAACTATGGTATTAACACCACCTGCATCAGAGAGCTGTTGTGCTATGTGTGAAGAACTTAGGCCTGGAACACAGTAATCCTCACATTTAAGTACTATAGTTATTAACTTCTATATACCTTTTGGTGTAAGTTAATTTTAAAATAAATTAATGTTTAAAGACAATGGATTTAGAAGTACTTATATGGAAGATGTCTCCATGATACAATGGTTTTTTAAATTATAGAACATATACAATGTAGTATTTTTAAAAATACACCCACAGTGGGCCGGAGGGTTAGCTCAGTGGTTCTGGCGCCTGCTTCACAAGCTCAAGGTCCTGAGTTCAATCCCCAGTAACCACATACAATGCTGGGCATGGAGACTCACACCCACCAACAATCAATACCACATACCATAGTGCCGGGCGTGTTGGCTCATGCCTGTAATCCCAGCACTCGGGAGGCAGAGGCAGGAGGATTGCTGAGTTCGAGGTTTGCCTGGGCTACATAGTGGGCTCAGAGCCAGCCTGAACTACAAAGTGAGACCCTGTCTCAAAAAAAAAAAAAAAAAAATACACCCACAGTAAAGGATGTAAGAGGGTCTACCCAAAAACCATTAGCAATGATAATTTATGAGGGGAAAGCAATGAAAGAGTCATCGGTTTAATACCCTATGTTCCTCCCTCCTGCCTGCACATCTCACCACAAGCATATGTAAACTCATGCATACAGGAGAGATACAACAGAGTCCACAGGGCACCAGAGCCTCCCTCACCAAGGAAACGGACCTAGCAATAAACAACTCTGCTTACACCCACCGCAGAGGTAGAGGCAACTGAAGCAGCACCGTTCTGACCAGTGTACGGTCAGAGCTGCACAGACTTTGGCCTCAAGACACGGCCGAGCACTCTAGATCTAGAACCCGAGCCAGAACACATTGAGAACACAACAGTGTCCTTTGCAGTTGCGCAACAGGGTAGCCATGGGATTGCACAATGCCCTTGTTCCAATGAGCGAAGGAGCTGCCTGGGCCCAGGGACAGCTGGCCCAGGGGAGCTCTGGCCGGCTGCCAGCTGCCACTTGTTCCCTTCACGCCGGACAGAAGCCACATCAGTGTCCATGGCCCGGGTTAATAACCCCTCACTAAGCTGAGGTCACTAACAGGCCTCTGGCACTGCCACTAATCTCACCAGTCAGAAGCACCCCCTCTGCAGAGGGCAGATCCATCTCCCCAGGAAGGAGAAAGCCAAGCCGGCCCAGCCCAATCTTTCAAACTGCCAGTGAAGTGCAGGAGGGAGAAAAGGGAGGAGCACAGGCTGTGGGTGTTTCCTTAAAGGAAGCCCCTCCCCTTGGGAGCAGGACGGGGCGAACCAAGTGTTAGCTCTTAACAAGGACATTACCAACGGAATGTATTACCTAGACTTTTTGTTTGTTTTGAGACAGGGTCTCACCTTGTAGTTCAGGCTGGCCCTGAGCTCACTATGTAGCCCAGGCAAGCCTGGAACTCAGCAATCCTCCTGTCTCTGCCTCCCGAGTGCTGGGATGACAGGCGCGAGCCACCGCACCCGGCTACCTAGACTTTTTATAAGCAAGATTACTAATAAAACATGCAAACCAGAAGGGCATAAGAAATGTTCAGCTAAGGTACCACTGAAAATGCATTAGAGCATCTAACAACCAAAAAGACACATGACCTTGGTTCTCTTGCCTCCACTGCCCTTGGCCTTGTCATCCACTGGGACCACGTCTCCCAGAATGTACGCCTGGGCTTCCCCAAGCCAACTCTACAAGCACGCAGGACGGGGCATTATACCCTTTTGAAGGTCACGCAGCAGGCCTGTCCAATAAATGCCAACAGGACTTTCCAGCCTCTTTGCGTCACACGAAACACACCATCACACATGCCAGGAGAAGAGGGGAAAGGTGGGTGGGCCAACCTGAGAAGCACTGGCTCTCGGTGTACCCAGGAGGAAGGCCGTGTACCAGCCACAGACAACAGTCCTACCAGGAAGACAGTGTTGAAGGGAAGGAGCCACAGGCTCCGCAGACATTCCAGCCATACCTTCAGGCTTCCAGGCTTCCTTCAGCTTCTTCCTCTATCAAGGAATGCCCTCTCCCCTTCCACTTCCTTAACTGTCCATCCCTGCTCCTTCAAGTCCAGATACAGCACAGCTGCGGGCTAGGGCAATGCCCTTACCTGACCCCACCTGAAGTCACACCCTGGGAGCTCCCGCTCACACCTGCACCCACGGCACAGCGCGATGCCTAAGGCACAAACTCTAAATACACTGAACAGGTGAGTGAGTTTTGAAACTCTGTGAGGTCTGAGAATGCTCTGTTCCCCAGTGGACACCCCGTAGCTAGCACCATGACTGGCACACAGGAGAAACTCCCACATTGGCAACCACCACTTGCTCACACATCCGGGCAGGGCCAGCTTTTCCCCAGGCTCCTCCCTCACCCTGATCCACCGGCCCTTCCCCCGGCTGCAGCTCTGGCAGCTCCTTCTCCGAGCGGGGCTATGGTCACCACTGGGTGCTCACACGGCACACCTGTGTAGACCTCTGGTTACTTCAAAATAACTTGAGGTTTAACAGCACATACTCCCCAACTCTTCTTTCATTTTTACTTTCTTTTTCTTTTCTTCTGGCTAGCTGTGACTCCTTCCTAACAGTGGGGCTCTGTGTCAACAGAGATACACTTGCACCGTCCCCAGAAGTGTGAGCAGGTGCTATGCTCTGTGAGGCACTTCCGGGGGGCATCAGAAGGCTTTCTGCTCCTTCACAATCTGCAGCAGCAACATCTGTGTGGCCCATTTAATCCCCCAAGGACGTTAGGGAGAATCTACAGAAACAAGATTATGGGTGATACACAGAGACAAGGTTAAGGGTGATAGGACGAGGACCAGTTGTTCGACCTTCCATCTTGACCTCAAGGTCCTCCGTGATAATTCTTTATGCTTACAAAGCACTTGATCATTTATGTGGCTTCATAAAAATGATCTCACTCGATGATAATTACATCGTGCTTAAACAAGCCAAGTGGTATTATCGCTGTTTACAGAGCATGAAACTAAAGCTTGGAGCTTCTCTCAGACTTAAAACGCGGATGAGGTCTATAAGAACGATAAAGACTCCATAGAAAGACCAGTAAGCCTAACTTAGAGAGTGTCCAGCACACCCTGCAGTTGGTCTTGGGCTGCAAGCACAGGCCCCACAGTTGAAGATGGAGACCATGGGGCAGGACCTGCTGGATGCATCACTTGACCCAGACAAGGACGAGAACAAATCGTGTGGCAGACGCCGGAGTTCTGCAGGGAAGGACAAGAAGAACACAAAATTAACTGGCCCGTCCTTCAAACAAGCAGCAGGGCTGGGTTGTCATGACCTGTCACATTTTATGTGAGCTGCAGCGGTCACTTCACTTTCTACGCCTTAACTGTCATCATTTAAAAAGTAACAGCCTATTCCATCTACCTCATGAGAGGCTAAAAGGTTCAAATAGGACAAGAAAGCATTCCCAACAGTAAAACATCCTGAACAAATAGCACAGGGTATTGTCAGTGTGCATGCCACAAAGTCATAACTTAAGCATTCAAGTCATATTTCGTCTGGCTCCCTCCTCAGGAAGTAAGAATTGTGTCACCATCAATAAGCCATCTGAGACAAAGGGCACTTGAAATAACATACATACTCAGTCTGACCACGACACCAAAACTGCACGATGGCACTACTGTCAGCCATCCCTTGCATGCCACTGATCCACCTCTAAAGAACACACGGGTCTCGGCTTCTAGGCTGTACTTTCCCAAGCTGCTCCTTGCCCCATTCGGAATGCACAGTCTGAAACCACCTTTCCTAAGGGGAATGCAATCTCACGTAGGTCACCTGACAAACACTACTGCAAGACAGCAAGGACTACTTCAGCTGTGCACTGAAGGTGGGTGGCGGGGACACTCCCTGGAGACACACCTGTTTTGCTGAGCCAGAGCACACCGTCCTCCTCCTTCGGCTGCAGTGAGAGGCCGAGCCAGAGCGCCACTCAGTTCTCCACCAGCAACAGAGGGTCAAAGGCCCAACCCAGCACTCTGGTTTCAAACCATCCACACCCACCTAGCATCATTAAGTCACCTTATATTACTGTACCCACATCCAGTGGAGGTGCCTGGTCTAAAAAGAGGTAACGTGAGCTGAAAATCCTCACTACGGATTCTGTCAATCGCTTGGTTTACGGTAATGGACATGCCAGGCATTCCCTAGCCCCAAGCCCCAGCGCCCACCCAGAACAAAACCAATGACCAACAAAAGTGCTGCTGGGGAGACCCTGTAATACAGTGGTCAAGGGATGGGGCTGGAAGTCTGAAGGCAAATCACAGCGCCACGACTCATGATACTAGTGATGTGGGCGGGTTTCATAACATTTCTGCGCCTCAATTTCTAATTTAGAAAATGGGGATAAGGACAATATCCACATCACACAGCTGTCATGAACACTGAAGGAAAACATACATGTGCAATCTTGGCCCACTGCCTGACACATAGTTAAGTCAGAGTTCAAAAAATGTTTACCAGGGGGTTGGAGGGTTAGCTCAGTGGTTCCGGCGCCTGCCTCGCAAGCGCAAGGACCTGAGTTCGATCCCCGTAACCACATACAATGATATGATATTGGGCGTGGTGACACACGCCCACCAGCAGTCAGTACCACACCCCACAATGCTGGGCATGGTGACTCACACCTGTAATCCCAGCATTCACTTGGGAGGCAGAGGCAGGAGGATTGCTGAGTTCGAGGTTTACCTGGGCTACATAGTGAGCTCAGGGCCAGCCTGAACTACAAAGCAAGACCCTGTCTCAAAAAAAAAAAAAATATCTACCAATATTACAAAATCAAAGTACTGAGTATAATAGCTTATATTAACACAAAATGTGGTGGCATGAATAATTTGAAATCAAATTAGCATCAGTATTCTGGTAACAATATAAATGCAAGAATGTTGCAAATTATGTCATACACTGGTACAAATTTCCAATATTGCATGTGATCATGATGTGTATACACAATGTACCAATAAAAATAAAAATTAAGAAAAAAAGAATCTTGCCATTGTGCTTAGCCACACTCAGAGAAAGGGCAGCATTTGAACCTAGTGTTCATCAAATACGTTATCACAGTTCTCTTGCAAATATTAAAAATATATAAACATGGGGCCGGAGGGTTAGCTCAGTGGTTCCGGCGCCTGCCTCGCAAGCGCAAGGACCTGAGTTCGATCCTCGGTAACCACATATAATGCTGGGCATGGAGACACACCCATCAACAATCAACACCGCATACCACAGTGCCTGACGTGGTGACTCACGACTGTAATCCCAGCACTCGGGAGGCAGAGACAGGAGGATTGCTGAGTTCGCAGTGGCTTGCCTGGGCACCATAGTGAGCTCAGGGCCAGCCTGAACTACAACGCGAGACCCTGTCTCAAAAAGCAAAAAAAAAAAAAAAAAAAAAAATACACAAACATGTACTTCAAGAACCCCACTTGGGAGAGGGACAACATTTCAGGAACAGATTAAATTATTTATTACATAAAGCCTTTTAGCAAATATACCATGCCTATCGAAAACAGATAAGGCAAAGAAGGAATCATAAAACATATTTTGTGTACATACTGGTTTTTAGTTCTCATTTTAGAAAGTAGTTAATGCTGTTCCCTAGGGGAAAAAAGATACTTTTAAAAGTTAAGCATGAGATAGACTACCATTTTTCCATTATTTTTTCTTTCAAATCCTGCTTAAAACATGCAATTGTCCAAATAAGTTTTAAGTATTCCAAAGCACTAAGAAATTATAAAATTCAGTCCCAAAATAATTCATGTGCTACAGCCATAATTACCTTTAGCTATTAAAAAATATTCATAGAAAATCCTGGTAAACTGCTTAAAACAATTTCAGTCTGAGTTAATCTAGAAGGGAAAAAAAAATGAAAATTCAGAGTTCAGTCCATTTGATGTCCCCATCCCTAAAACAGACTTTAGCTCCATCAATTACTTATATGCAAATAATTTTAAATACTGTTGTACAATGGCTGCACTTCCTTAGCTTAGGAGCTCTTTATCCTATCCTCACTGCAGTTTCATCTTCGCA
Source organism: Thryonomys swinderianus (assembly GCA_004025085.1). Classification (NCBI taxonomy): domain Eukaryota; kingdom Metazoa; phylum Chordata; class Mammalia; order Rodentia; family Thryonomyidae; genus Thryonomys; species Thryonomys swinderianus. The sequence goes on from PVIC010003266.1 coordinate 48,605, forward strand.
GCTGTTTCTGTGGCATACAGCTAAGGAATGCTTTCTACTCCGCCTCTACCCCCGACCCCCTTTCTTTGCAGGTCTTTGTCTGATCTACTGTAGGGAAAAAAATACCACAAGGACAGGGCCAGGGACAGCAGGGAGAAGAGAGTCTGGTTTTACCCTCAGAAGCCACTTCTCAGGTGGAAAATAAGAATGTCATGCCATGATGACATTTTGCCTTGTGTCACAATGATTAATACTCCTAATTTTTTCCAATTAGAGGGGTAAATGCAACCAGTCAGTGAAATCTGACCAATCTTACACAGTATGGTCAGAGAGTACTGTAATTTGGATGTGGAATGAGATCTAAATTGATTCTTTTCCTTTTGACAACTAAATTAAAATATTTTAATCCCTGAGCTTTTTTCCACAACAAAAAGAAATCTTTCAAAAATAACCAAGTTATTTACAAATCTGAACCCATCAATCAATATTTTCCTTGAATCTATTCCAAGTAACTCGAAATTAGAGAATAGAGTTTAGTTAGTTCATTTGAAAAAGCTGATGACAGTGGGAACGCCTTATTAGGGACAAAAGGACTTAGGGTACTTATCAAATGCCAAAAATCACAGAACCAATTTCTATACAAAAGCACCTCAGATATAGTAAAATATAAAGCTGCAAATGTAAAATTGTCCAATAGAAGGAACCAACACACACACTAAGTATCTTGTACATTTCACCTCAGTTACCTGAATACAGACCAAAACCTTCAAGCACAGAATATCCTGGGTGAGCGCTGGAGAACCTTTTAGAGCATTCAATGACACAAACAACCTGCTGTGTGCAGCACACATGCCACAGGTTCGCCACCTCTGTCCTGGACGTCCCACTGACATCGAGTCACGACCCCCAAGGAAATCTCCAACTTATTTTTCAGAATTTGAAGAGAACTGGGAAGCCACCTCATCTAACTCCATCATTTTATGGCTGAGGCTCTCTGAGGATAAATGTGCTGCCTGAGTTGGTACAGCTGTTATTTAAGAACCAAAGCTAGAACCCTAGGCACTTCATAAGTAGTTTATAGAATGATGGCATCAAACACGTTTGGTGTAACAAACAGCTTTGTTACACCAATGGTGATGCGTTCTGCAAAATGCAACAACTCTCTTAACAGAACCTAGAGGCGGGGCCCACAGGTCCCCAGTGGTAAATAAAGGCAGGACGAAGTTCGGCATCTCAGCCTTCGTGCTACAGCTGCCTCCTTCATTCCCTGAAAACACTGCTCGGCTCTGCACAGGGCACGTTACTCACTGAGGAGTGCCTGGCACGCAAGGCTGTTGAGCTCTGTCTCGCCCCCATCCTGACTGAGATGTCAAGATGACAGGAACTGAAGTCACGGGCCTGATCTGCAGGGACATCCCCATGGCCAGCTGCTGCAACGGCCCTTTCTAGGCGCCACGGAGTGAGGCCTGCAACGGTCCCGTCACTGTGCTAAACCTGCAGTCACCTCGCAACCCAGGAAAGCAGAGTCCTGCAGACCACCATGGGGACGCCCTACAATGCAGCTGGTTCCCAAGCAGGAGCCATTACCCAGGACAGGAACCAAAGCTGCCCCAGAGCAGGATCTGTTATCTCTTTTTTGGGGGGTGGGGGAGGTGCCAGAGATGGAACTCAGGACCTTGCATTTATGATGCAGGTGCCAGAATCTCTGTGCCAAATCCCCAGCCCAGGGTCCATCACCTCTTGATGGAGCCAAAATGTCTCCTCAAACTCTTCAGATATGAAAACCCAGACCTTTGTTTTATTTTTCTACTACATGCCAAAGCTACTGTCAGCCCCCAGAAAATAAATCTTAAATCTCTTCTAAAATAAATCTGTGTTTACCTGGCCATTCTGATTGTCTTACTTTTCTCATTGCTGTAATAAAATACCCAGGGCTAGGAATTTAGCACAGTGGTTCCTGCACCTGCATCACAAGGCAGGAGATGGTCTACAACTGACAATTTCGTGGTGGCCACAGCATGTGACAAACAGATGTTTTGGAATTTCATTTGGCATTTAAGTAAGGTTCAACAGAGCTGGGTGTGGTGTCCCATGCTGGTAATCCCAGCACTTGGGAGGCTGAGGCAGGAGGATCAGGAGTTTGAGGCCAGCCTGAGCCACATAGTGTGTTTAAGGCCAGCCTGAACTCTATGAGAGAGACAGAGAGGGAGAAAGGGAAAGAGAGAGAATAAGAGAGAGAGGGAGGGAAGAAGGAAAGGAAGGAAGAGAAAGAAGAAAGAAAAAGAGAAAGAAAGAAAGAAAGAAAGAAAGAAAGAAAGAAAGAAAGAAAGAAAGAAAGAAAGAAAGAAAGAAAGAAAGAAAGAAAGAAAGAAAGAAAGAAAGACGGAAAGAAAGAGGGAAAGAAAGGAAGGAAGGAGGATGGGAGAAAGGGAGGAAAGAGGGCGGGAGGGAGAGAGGGAAGGAGGAAGGAAGAAGGAAGGAAGAAAGGAAGGAAGGAAGGGAAAGAGAGGAAGAAAGAAAGAAAAAGAGAAAGAGTCCAGCAGAAATATGCAGTTGTAGAGTTAACTTGTAAATATTCACTAAAACTTCAGACATGTACATATTGGAACACATTAACATTTTTATACTTTTATCATGTGAATTATTGTCACAAAAATCATAAATAAAACAATAAAGTTCTAAATCATTGCTCACTTAGGCAAATCCAAGAGAAAACAATGTCAATAGTAAATACACTGACGGAAGCAAAAGATAGAACAGTTTTTAAAATTCCAGCACTGGCTTCATGAAGTTCAGTGGCTGGCATGGAACAGCACTCAACCCTTTTGTTTTTACTGTCTATCAGAATTTTTGTGGCAAATTCACATGGTCACAGAATGAACAAAACCATGACATATGTTTCAGATTCTATGTAACTAATTTCACGTACTTGCGACAAATTCCATCACTTCTTTGACAAACATTTGTCTTTGTCTAGGTCAACACTTTGGGACATGGGTCATTCCCTGCCCTGGCTGGTCCTTCCTCACGTGGTTTCCACATTCTGGACTAGCTGGTGTATAATGTTAACAGTAACTACAACACGATGAGCTCCAGAGTCTTCGGCCTCATCCAAGCAACCCGGTTACACACTGACTCCATACTTCCGAGCCTGGACATGGCCGCTGTGATCCCCTCTAAGGAGGGCAGCGCAGAACAAGACAGAGTATCTGGTCTCCGAGTCTTAACAGCCTCTGGCAAAGGTAGACAGTTTGAAAACAGCAAAGCCACAGATGAGGGAAGGAGGATAGCAGTTTTCATTTACAGGGAGAGCAGTCAGAAAGGGAAGCTCCCAGGGGAGAGACACTGCAGTTAGGTGTTCCGGGTGATTAAGGAAAGGAAGGCGAGCCCAGCGCGATGCCAGCAAATGCAGAGCGCTGCGGCCCCCGTGCAGACGGGGAAGTGGGCCCCTGGCATGGAGAACTGGCCAGTAGCGGACTGACGGCAGACACGCATCGGTTCAGGGAGGGCACTGTGTGCCATGAAACGACTCCGGACTCTAGATTTCAGTGCAAAGGAAACAATGTTTTGTTTTGCCTTTCCCCGGTTGAACCACTTCAACAAATCTGTCTTCTGAAAAAGGCCATTTGTGACTTCCACGCAAAGCACATACTACAGAGGTGACTGGAGGAAGGAGATCAATTAAGCGACAGCAGGAACTCAGATAAAGGCGTCTCGCTCCAGCATACCAAGGAGCACATCAGCCTCCGGATCTTGCAGACCGAGGCTTCCGTGAGCGCGCGCAGGCAGAGAGAGGCTCTGGGCCTCCGTGGGGCAAGGGTTTCTAGCGTGGGAACCACAGTGCCAGAGCTCTCGGTTTCCATGGTTCCGGGGTCAGTGCTGACCCTCCCTCCCCCATCACCTCCTCGTAATCACTCCTATGACTGCAGCCTTGCTTCTTATGCCGGGGCTCCTCCCTCACTGGCCAGATCTGGCTAAGTGCTTGGTCCTGTTTCCCACCTCGGCCCCCAGGAGTCCTTCAGCATCTCTGCGTTCACTGACTCTTGGCATGACAAAGACTAATGCTGGAGTCAGAGATGGATGAGACTTGTTTCACATAATACTGGCATTAACACCGGAATCTTGTGTACAAGTGAAGTTATCATCACCATTTTTTTTCCCGGCCCTGTTCATAGAACTCCAAATCCTGGAGCTGCCATTCCCGGCCTAGGCCCTGAGTTTTGTGTGCAGACAGAAGTGTGCTACCATGAGAGATCCCCAAGCCTTTAACTCATTGAGTGTAAATTGAGCCCTTCCCAGATGAAGCGCCTTAAATAAATGACTCGTTACGGGGCTTGAGAAAAGAGCTCAACACGCACTGCCTGGTGCCAAGCGTCAGGCCTACTGCCTGTGAAGTAGACATCTTAGGTCAGTTCTGCCTCCACATGCTCATTCTTGGCTTTCTGTCATTTAAACATGGACTGCGACCTTTATTCATAGCTCAGAAAAAAATCTCTAATCAACATAAATCTTCTCTTCCTCTGCCCTGTCTTAGAAGAAACCCACCAGAAAAGACAAACCATTGTCCAGAACATTCAGGTTGGATCAGGCGACAGGAATGAACAGGGACGGAGAAGGGAAAGAGGAGGAGGAAATTACCCAGAAGGAAGAGGAAGAAGTGCTTCCAGCTATTTAAAGTACAGTTCTACCCAGGTGTTTATATTGGACAATTGAAGCAGCTCGTGACTCATGCCTATGGGGGGATCTTAAAATGAAACTTCTATTCTTTTGCACAAGTTCTGAATTTTCCAGGGTATGAGACACTCTCTCCCCGGAGCTGTTTCCTCCAGCACACAAGTGAGTAACAGCATCATCACCCCAAGACTCACCTGCATTTTAAAGCGTAAGAGGGAAATATTTGCCTCCATCTTTACACTGATTTCTCTGTGACATATATGTACATGCACTGCTTTACTAAGCAAAGATTGAAGAACAGATTGATTGTCTCACAACTCAGAAGACGGAAGTCCTTGTCCAGCAAGGTTGGTTCCTACTGAGGGTGCCTGTCCTGCCCTGGTCTATGCTACCTTCTCACACTGTGCACATGTGACCTCTTGGGGACTGCAGATGGACAGCAAGCAAGCTCTCTATGTGGTCTCTCAAGAGGACACTAATCCTTTCAGCTCAGGATCCAGTCCCATGACTTCCCTTAATTACTTCGTTTTCCAAACAGAAGCCACACTGGGCATTATGTCTTCAATAAATGAATTTGAAGGAAATGCATTCAGTCCACAACACCTGAGAATAAGCAGTTATCCCCCAGAAGGGTTAAACTTCAAGTTGTTGACTGCCCATGTTGAAAGGCTTCTCTTGCATAAATTAGCCCAAGGCCCACAATCTCAAAGGACAGAGTTTGTAGAACAATACAAAATGAGCAGAGATACCAACATCAGTCTTCCAAGCAAGGATTTCAAGCAGTGAACAGTATTTTTATCCTAGTTGGATTCAACTGAAGCTACTTTTCAAACAAGGATTAGGACTCTTCTTCAAAGACTTATACCCCAAAGCCAACCGTGAGCACAGCTTCTCAGTGGCTGCTGGGAAATGAACAGGGCACAAACATCACAAGTAATCAACCTGCTCTAGCAAAGGAGGCTACTTTAAACTGTGCAATGTTGACTCCTAGACCATAAAGACAAGCTAAATTCACACCATCCAAACTCAACTTCCAACAGTCTAGCCTCTAATCCTGAGAGAAAATCCTGTACAGGATTAGTGATTGGTTTATAAAAGGGTTTATATTTTTTTCTAATTATAAGAGAAATTCATGCTAATTTTGAAAATTATTAAAACATAGAAAGTGAAAAAAGTCGTCAATTTTAACTACTAGTTATAACACCATAATCTACATTCCAATTCTTTCTTTCTTTCTTACAAGTATTCTCCCATTTATAAACTCTGTATCATCTTCTAATTTGAGCCCAAGAACATAGACGCTTAGGCTTCAGAATCAATTTTTATAAATTCCTGGCAAGAATATTAAAAGAAATTTTCAATACAATTCATACAAACTTAATTCTCTTACACTGGGTAAGGGACATTTATTGTATGTGCAACTCCATACAGTTCTTTCTATCTCACATTTACTGTTGTGTGTGAAGACTTCTCAGAGAAGACTGTGAGATACCTCTTTATTCCTCACAGAACTGCTTCTCCAGATTCTGGGTCTCCCTGATTCTTCAAGAGCACAGCTACCTCTGGGGCCTGTTACCAAGAAGGTCACGGAACTCCTCAATCAACTTCGGCCGTCACAGGAGGACAGAAAGCAGGCTCTCTCCTCTATCCCCAGATAAAGGATAATGTTTTAGTCAGGACTGGGGCGAGGTTATTTTTAGATGTCCCACATACACGCATGCCCGTGGTCCCTACCTGTCCACCCGATAGTGACAATGACACACAAGATTCTCCCACTGTGGGAGGGGGAGACATGGAAGCACATCTCTGCATTTCTGTGTAAATATTTCAGGGAGATATTTTTAGCTTAATGTCCATTAATATTCTAATAAAAGTAGAAAACCAAGTGTTTGCTTGGTTTACAAAACATTTCACAACTTGGAGAAATAGTTATCCAATTCACATAGGAAAGCTCTCAAGTTCTGTATCCAGAAGGGTTCTCACCAACAGGCCGCCCACCAGCCTTCTCTCCCCAGCATATTCACAAGCGGACCTAGACGGGGGTGGAGAACAAGTGTACATGGGCTGGTAGTTTCCAAATGCCGCTCAGGGAAATGTCACACTCCCCTCTCCTCCCTACCAGCTGAGAAAAAGCCATGTTTTCCTCCCTGGTTCTCGATTTAGTTGTTTTCCCTCTTCCGTAAGAACGCAAACGTGATCACTACTGCAATTTGAGTCTTGAACTCTGCATGGCTAAGAATAGGGCTGAAAACAAAGATGTGGGTTCAACTCCACATTCAACTCTTCCTTCAAATCTGGTGGATGTGCCAGAGAGCCCATAAAGTTCATTGTTATAAATCAGCACATACTACGGAGCAAGGTTTGGGGCAGTTCAAACAAGATCATGTCTTACCCCATTCTCTGTTTCTGTCACCAACAGGCCACCAGAAAAAGTACAATATCCAGGAAGCTTTCTAGCAGCACTTGAAAGGCACCCACAAAAGCACTTTCCTTTGGAAGATAACTCAGCAGACTCCTTCTTAAAGACACCCCAGCTTCTCACAGATAACGCAGTGGACTCCTTTCCAGCCACCCACCCACAAATCTTCCCATCCCACTTGTTTCTCAGCAGAAACTGATGGAAAGAGAAAGAGCGGAGACGCTCCAAGCTGAGTATCCTGCCCCAACTTCTAGGCTGGTGGGCGAGGGCAGATCTCCCCGCAATATGGCCCGTCCCTAAGGTCACTGAGACCACCGCTTAACAAGGGAAGCAGGGAAAAGCCACAGTTGCTTTTCTTTCCTCCCCATTTCCTCCAGCTTTTCTGAAGTCTTGCCAAGAAGGAATTACATATATTCGAAGTACACAACAGATGTTTTGATGTACATACGCATTTTGCAACGACTAAGTTTGATTTTCCTCATCTCACAAAGTCATCACGTTCCTGCTGTAGTGAGAACAATTAAGATGTATTCTCAGCCAGCTTCAAGAGGATAAACTTCACCATGCTGTATCAATTCATTTTCCTAACCCAGTCCTACCTGTCGCGGGGAAATGCCTCTCACATTCTGGCAACAAACTGTGAAACTTAATTTCTAATATAGTGTTTGCCTCTTTCTGTATATTTATTGGTATTTATTTAGTTGTTAGTTATAGGAAGCTACACAGCATTAGAGGATGGGAACCGAGAGCTATTTCAGGCTGGAATGTGTTATCTCAAATCACCTTTTTTGGGATTGCAACAGAATAACTAATAATTCTGAATCTGATTTTGTGATCCTAAGAGGTATTACATGTCTAACCCCCCCTCCACACACACACACATATCTATCTGTACAAATGTTTTGCTTTGGTTATTTAAGCATTTTCCCATTTTTGGATGTGTATATGTACCCAGATGCTATTCAATGGATGTATAAATCTTGTTATTAAAATTATTATTTGTGAGGCAGAGACAGGAGGATTGCTGAGTTCGAAGCTTGCCTGGGCTACATAGTGAGCTCAGAGCCAGCCTGAACTACAAAGTGAGACCCTGTCTCAAAAAAAAAAAAAAATTATTATTTGTGCATTGTTTATCACCATCCTCTTGAGGAAATGACACGAAACATTTTTTGGGGGGGGAAGTGTTACAGAAGTAGAAATAACTAATGCCTCAGCCAGGCAATGAATGCACTAGTGGGAAACAAGAAAAGACCATAAAATTTAGTTTAGTGCCAACTCTACATGGACAGCTAATATTTCTCACTTTGGAGTCCTCTGTACCCATATTAATAAAATACTTCAAGATGATTGCTCTTTAGATACTTGGAGTCTGCCACTTTAAAACTTGGAAACGACAGGCAGATTATAAATCCAAGTCTAAGCAATTAACCCAGTCTGGTGGAGGTCCGCTGTCTCAGTCCCCACACACGCTCTGGGAGTCTTAATCACTCCTCGCCCAGGACCTCTCTCCTTTGCTCTCCATCCACTGTCTACTACATGTTGCCATCTGGATGTCTTGTGGGCTTTTCAAATTCAAGGTGACCCAACAAAATCCTTAACATTACACTGTTAATCTGTCCTGCATTAAAAAAATCCAGTTTTTGAAGGAACAGCGTCTGTGTTCATTCCCATGCCCAAGCTAGAAACCGGGACTATCCAATATCAAATATGTCTGTGATCCCGAAAATTAACATCCTGAAACTCTAATCCTCAGTGTGATGGTATTTAGAGATAGGGCCTTGAGAGGTAGAAGCCCTGAGAGGTAGGGCCTCCTTGATAGAATTAGTTCTCTGATAAGAGACAAGCGACAGCTTGCCTTCTCTCCTGTACCATGTCATCTACTACCTGAAGATAGTTTGTCCGCTTTCAAATCAGGAAGTCAATCAGTCAGCATGTGCATCATGGATTTCCTGGTTTCCAGCACTAGGAGAAGTAAGTTTCTGTTGTTTAAATTATCCAGGCTATGATATTTTTGTTACAGTACCATGAGCCAACTAGGACGATATACTCAAGTTCTTTTCTTCGACTTCTCATATTCACACACCAAGCCTTGTTCTTTCCATTTCCTAAATCTTTCTCAGAGTCATTCACATTTCTCAATGCTAAGGATCACTCAACTGGTTCAGACATTTATTTCTCTCTTCTTAATTTAATAACTTCATTCATTTATGCTACCCTCCTTCCTCACTAGCAGAAATATATATAGTTTAATGCTGTTCATAAAAAAGAATTTACTGCTAATGTTCTAAAAATGTTCATTTCTGTGCAACCACATCTTCTCTATAAACTACACATTTTATGTAGCTTCAATAAGTCTTTTTTACTTTGATTTCTTTTATCAATGTGGAATATAGTTTAAAAAGTGTTATTTATCCCATTTCATGATTGTATGATAGCTCGATGTGTTCATACCCAAACTGATTAAACTCTTGCATAGTCATTTATGTTGTTCTACAGACAACATGGCATGTGACAACATCATGAATAAAGTGTTTTGTGTCAGTGTTGTTTTTTGTCTCATGTAATCTTGAAGAACTAGGGTCACCCATTTAAATCTCCACCCCTGACTACCAAGCCAGGCAGTGCAAGGCTCAGAATAGTTTACAGAAGTTTCAAACTTTTTCTAAGGTTCAAGTCTCTTCCATGTGACCTTAAACAGTTATTTACTCCCAGTTCCATGGTTCAGTTTCCTAAGAAATATGAGCGTAATTCAATCTTGCCTTATGCTCTGTCATAAATCATAACATTATAAGATAAGGTTTTAGAACTATGCTTGCAATGTTACAGGTGCTTTACAAATTTTATTTTACAGCATATGTAAAATATATATTCTAATATATAGGTATATATCATCCTATATATGTGTATATGTCATTTCCAGAAGGATCATGTTAATTTTCTATACAATGAGCAGGGTATTACTTCTCAGTTTTACCACAACTAAGTCACCAAAAGCCATTAACAGTTTTTTGGTGATTTTTATTTAATCTAATAGGTATCTGATGACATTTTAGTACATTTTATTTTTGTAATACTATAGAGAACATTTGATCCTTATGCTTGAATTGCTTAAATGGAGATAGGCTTGGGGAACTATACTTTTCCTTTTCCTTCTCCCTATATACTCTGACCAATTAAGCTTATCAGTTCAGACTTAAGAAAACAAGTTACACAAGCCACCTCATTGCTTTAAAAATAATCAGCAACATAAAAAGCACAGACTGGTAGATGGCAATACAACTCCTGAGACTGACTGTACCTTCTGTCAAACTGCTCAGAGCACCGTCAGAGGAAACGCCCAAGAAGACTGCAAAATTCGTCAGTACGCAGGTGATCTCAAATGCTACAAAAAGATCCTAACAGAAGACACACACAAACATAAATAGACAACTCACACAATGTATGTGGTGGCTTTCAATATTTGTTGTGTCTTTAATGAGAAATATTATATACAAAGGCAAAACTCTCACATACTTTGAAAGCAGTATGATAAATTCCAAGTCAAACACACACAAATATGTGACTATTTTTTTAAAAAATCACCTCCATGCCAATATACTAAAAGGAACTTAACACAAACCTAAAAAACTTAACTTGTAATCCTTCAAATATCATACATGTGGCAGTTGGAGCTTTTTGTTTTGGTGGTACTGGGGATTAAACTCAGGGCCTTTGCACAAACTACAAACTCAGCTCTTTTTTATAATTTTTGAGGCAGGGTCTTTCTCACTTGCAAAATTGCCCATGATGGATGGACTCAAACTTGCAATCTTCCTGCCTCTGCCTCCCAGAGTGCATAATTACAAGTATATGCCACCATGCCCAACTACAGCAGCACTCTAAAAACTGCCAATGTGTCAGGACCCACTAATTAAGTCACAGAGTTAATTTAGCAACCAATTTTTTGAATTAAAAAAAAGAACATGATCATGATGTGTATATACAATGTACCAATAAAGATTAAAAAAAAAGAACAGGTAACACAGAATATGGGCAAATATACTTTCAACCATATGTATAGGTATTGTATATATATACTAAGTCAGAAAATTAAATGGACTTCTTTAAGGGATAAGAGTCAAAGGTTAAAAGCTACTGATCCAGAATAAGTCACTCAACTATAGAAATTGTTTCCTCATCTCTTAACTGGAAATTACCGTTCCATTCCAGAGGTCAGATTCAAATAAAATAAATTCACATTTCTTCAACTATACAACATTGATAATATACTTACCAGTATGTTAATTTCTTAGTTAAAATGTTTCTCATATTCATGCACATTAAGGCAGTAGGCTAGAAATGTAGACATATATTAAAGATAATTCTGAAAGTGTTACCTCCTGTTGGTAATGAGTATCACTAGAGATGGGAAAACTTCAGTTTCTTGAAATCTTATCATCTCCTTTTTGGTACCTACCATCAACAGCCTGGGAGGTAGAGAATGGCACTATCTTTTTTTTTTTTTTCTTTTTTTTTTTAGACAAGGTCTCGCTTTTATAGTTCAGACTGACCCTGAGCTCACTATGTAGCCCAGGCAAGCCTGGAACTCAGCAATCCTCCTGTCTCTGCCTCCCGAGTGCTGGGAAGACAGGCGTGAGCCACCACGCCTGGCACTGTGGTATGTGGTATTGATGGCTGGTGGGTGTGAGTCACCACGCCCAGCACTGTATGTGGTTACTGGGATCGAACTCAGGACCATTGAGCTTGCGAGGCAGGCGCCAGAACTACTGAGCTAAATCTCTGGCCCTATCTTTACAGTAATATTGGGACCTTGTAAAAATATCAAGCTAGCAGAATGAGCAAAAAAGGGAAGTATTTTTATAGGTTATTCCCACAGGAGGTCCCACCCCATGATAGGCACAACCCTTTCCTGGTACTTGACTTGGAAATACAAACCAGCCCTCTTAAAATGCAGAATTCTGTTTCAGGCTTTAAACGTCACCAACAATCCCAACAGGGCATCATCATCATTTAGGTCTACGTGTTATCTAGGCACAACGTGGTGCCACAAACAGGAAAGACTTTAAGGAAACAGCTAGGAAACTGAAAAAGACTAAGAGTAAAGGTACTTTATCTCCAAACTCTTCCACAGGAGCCACTATTAAAGCAGCTTTCTTTAGAGACTCTAAACATCCTAAAAAGAGGAAGTACCTCTGTCCCTAGAGCAAACATTTAGAAATGAACGCACATCCCACTTTCAGGAGTTAAATAATCCACATCCAGAGAAATACAAGACAGGAATATCTATGAGGACTCAGTGATACTGGGACTTTAATATCTTATTTTAAAAATAACACTCTGTTCCCTCATATCAGCTCGATCTCAGTATTGTGTCTCGAAAGGTGGACGAATCCATTTTCCGGATTCAGGGGCTCAGAGAGGCGGGAGGGGCAGATGTGGGGGTGGGGGGCCTCGGGCTCACCGAGCGCGGTGCACAAATGCCCTCTGGACACAGGGACGCACAGAGCGCCCTGGCTCTGACTTCCTCTGTAACTCCCGCACTGGAAGGAAGTGGAGCTCATGGCAGAGGAGGACACGCGAGCGGCACGTGGTGACTGTGAGGAAATCTGTGAGCGGCGACACGAACGCTGCGGTCACTGCCCAGGGAGCGCCTCGCACTGAGGAAAGCAAGCAGCCTGCAGCTCACAGGTGGCTTCTGCTTCCCTCTCCTCTTGGAAACTACGTGGGATGTGTCCAGCAGACGCGGCTCTCTCCTATCGATCCCTGCGCGCGGGAGATGCTCTTACACATTTGGGTGGAAGAATTTGACAGAATTACTACTGCGGAAAGCGAGCGCTCGTCACGTAGCACAGGACCTAAGGGCTGAGACTCAGGTTATGCGACCTATCCAAGGTCACACGGATGGCAGGAGTGTCTAGACCAGAAGCAGGAGCCAATCAGAACTGCTTAAGACAAATACGCCTAGCGCTGTGCTTACCGGTATGTTCTGTTGTGGTTTTGTTGGGGCGGTTCTGGGGACTGAAGGAGAGACCTCACACGTTAGGCAAGTGCTCCTTCGACCAGCCCTGACTATTATGTTTTTAATTCGACAAGGTTTTCACTCTCAGGACTATGGCTTTATCACATCTTTCCTTCAAATCAGGACCACTCAGGAATGGGACTGACTATATATTCTTTGAAGGTCACTTACCAACTGCCCATATATCAGGATTGAAAATGAATCTGTCCCTGACACATCTTACAAGTAAAAATTTTAAGCAACTTGTATAGTATATTGAAATGTAATATATAAAGACATCAAATATGGTAAGGAATGTATTGCATGGCATGGTGGACACAACTATAACCCCAGCACTGGGAGGCTGAGGCAGGAGGATCACAAGTTTCATCCTCAGCCTGAGCAACTCAATAATTTAGAGACCTGGTCTCAAACTTTTAAAACTTTTAAGGGGGGTGGGGCTGGAGATGTAGCTCAGTATAAAAATCCCCAATACAGCAATTTTTTTAAAAAGACAAATACAAATACATAAAATTTACACAGGTATTTTCTCCTTTATTAGTATATATTTCCAATACACAATAAGTACATTCATCATGGGAAATTGGTACATATACATATTACATCTTAGGGTATTCTAAGTTACAAAGAATGACTTATTTCAAAGAATGAGAAAACTGAATTACTACTATGTATTCCTGATATTAGCCAAACACATTGTATTTAATATTTATAAGAACTAAATGAGAGAAACAAATACAACAAGGCTTTAAAAAAATAACTTCCCTCTAAGCAGCTACAAATAGTACTCTCTGTGGTGAGAAAGAGTCCACACGTAAGTATCCTAGCAAAATTTTCACCACACACACACACACGCACACACACACGCCTAACAGATGGATTCTAAAAAACAGCTAAGCATTCCACAAACCAAATGCTCACAATTTAATAATAAAAGATGATTAACATTCCTGTAAATGTGATATTGCATAAGTGAGAACAGCAGCAATAATCAGGGGCAGAAGACCCCTGGGTGCTCTTGCACCGACTAGCCCCACCGCACACCCTTCTACACCCCCACACTCTGCAACCGAATCACAGCCACCCCAAACCGACGTGTCTGCTGCAGCCCCAAACACTTGACTGATAATATCCGGTTTGCCATTCCAGGAAATCCCAGAGTGGTTTTTTTTAAACCTCTGCCCACAGCTTGTCAAGAAATTCAAGTAAAGAACTAACCGATACCAGCACCCCAGCTGTGATCTGGCACAAAAAGAAATCAAGAAAATAAATGCCATCCACAATCTGTACAATGTAAAGCTTGGAAGGAGGCAGCGCTTGACTCCTGGGGGACAGCGGCGTCTTGCTGGGTGGGCGCAGCCCTGAGGAGTGAGGCCAGTTTGGAGGAGGCGATCCCTCTTCCTCACCAGCGGAACGGAGGCAAAGTCTTTCCCTGGCAAGGATTAACGCAGGCCTCTCAAAGAGAAGACTACGAAGAAGCAGCACTCTGCCGGGAGAGCGCCGGGCAAAGGCTCCCCTTACAGTTTGAAAAGATGGAAAGCTAGAGTCCTTTCCCAAAGGTGGGTCCCCGACAAACTATTGTCTCGTTCACCCGTCACAGTCCGGAATGAAAGCTAACGTGAAACAAGAGGCTGACTCCGTTTTATCACACGATCCTTTCGGTGGACGCCGAAGTCCCATTCCCAGGAGAAGTTGGGGGGAAAAAAAAATCCCTAGTGACTATCACCACCTGGAAAGGCTTTCCAGATTTTTTTAAATTGCAAGAAAATGAACTGAGCATATGAGCAGCTATTTCCACATCATCTAAATCACTAGCTCTGTCTCCAGTAAAAACAAGTGCGCCAGCCGGCAGGACAGGGCATTATAGGAAATAAAGATTGTTAGTAAAATCCATAATGCTTTCTCCCTGCTAGACCTTCTGGGAGGTTATAATTGCATTTGGCCGCTTCAGGCTTGTCAGGGAGCCTAGCTTCTTAATAATCTCAACCCTAAAAGGACTAACTGTCAGGGGCGACCCAGCTGAAATCAAACAACAAAAACGGGAACTGTAATCCGCCTGAAAAGGGAGGAGGGAAAGGAAGGGAGACTCCCGCATTCATCGCTCAACACTAATGTCCTTTGTTGTTCACCTTTGCACGGATCCGCCAGCGCTCTCCTGCCGTCTTTCCTCCAAGCTCCCGCGTGCGGGTGGCGGGCTCCCGCAGGCTGCCTCCCGGCTAAGACCAGCTTTCCGACGCTCCGTCCGCCGCGCCGCCACCGCCGTCCTGCACCTCCGCCCCCGCCGCACTCACCCCCGCTCGCGACGGTGGCCAGAAGTAAAAACACTGCCGAAACGGCGGTTCCCCTCCGAAGACCCAAGGGCAGCCGGCGCAGATGGAGGAACGTACCGAGCCCCTGCCCCCCGCACACCCCGGCAGCCGGGCGGCGAGGGCGGACGGCGGCTGCAGCCCGGCTCGCCCGTCCGAGGGGCTCGGCGGGCTCAACCGCGCTCCGAGCTCGGGGAACGACGACCCCGCCGGCCAGTGCGGCCGTGCGCCCCTCCGAGGCTCGGGGACTTCGGGGCCGCCGGACTGTGGTCTCCCTCGTGCCCCGGGGAGCATCGCCCCGCCGCCTTCTCCCGCCGCCCCGGGCCAGCCGCGGATGGAGCGAGAGGGGCCGCGCGCCTCCCCTTCCAACTTGACACCGCACTCCCTCCGCCGCCGCCCGAACTCCGGTCCCGGGCGCGCCGAGGGGCGGCGGGAGAACCGGCTCGGTCCCCGGCCCCGCGCGCTCGCAGCCGAGCAGCGAGAGGGGCGCGGGGCCGGGACGCGGACAGCGGGGCGCGCAAGGCTCGGCCCGCGCGGGCAAAGTTCTCCCCGCGACTCACCCACGCCGTATTTCTCGTGCTCCGTAGGTATCCACATGGCTGGCGGCGGCGCCGGGGTCTCCGGGATCGCGCGCCCCGCGCCCCTCCACGGTGTGGCTCACAACAATGCGCGGCGCCGAGGAGCGGTGCGGCGCCCGAGCCCGGCGGCTCCGCGGGTGGCGGGCGCTGGACGAGGTCCGCGCTGGAGGCTCGCGAACCCGGCGGTGACACCGCGCCGCCGAGGCTGCGCCGCCCGCCGCTCTCCCGGCGGCGGCTGCTCACAGTCCTCCGACGCGCACCCGGAGACCCGGCGGCGCAGTCATTGTTCTGATTCACTGAACTAAGCGAACACGCCGGGGCACTCTCGGACTCACCCCCGCCCGTCAGCGCCTCCTGCAGCGCTCCCTTCCCACAGCGCCCGCGGCACGCTGGGAATCGTAGTTCTCCGTCTCTCCATCCCGGAAGGGGGCGTGGAGGGAGCGGCAGGAGGCGGGGTCAGGCTTCGCTCTCCGCGTTCTATTGGCCCAAAACGTGAAGGCACAGAGTAGGCGTGGGAGAAACGCCCTGCCAAGGAGGAGCTCACCGCCAGTCAGGCTTCTATTGGTCCAGACCATCGCCTGCCCCGCCCAGCCCGTAACCTGCCTTTTCTGCGCGGCGGAGTCATGGCTGCTCCCAAGACCCAGGTGGCTGTTACTGGAATGCAGGAAGAGAGTGATAGAAGCCGTAGAGGGGTCGGAGGTGTTACTTATGAAGGTGAGAACCGCGCGGAGAAAGTGTGGGTCATTTGTTTTCCCTTTTCCATGACCCGCCAGTCTGACCCTAGGAGTCCTCCGTTCCGAGGCCACCTGGGTGCGCGGGGGTGCCGGGCATCGCGGCTGGTAGTGCCTGGATGATGGAACTAGCTGGCTTGCTGTCCCGGGAGATGGAGTGGGGTGGAACTGCCTTCACCTCGGTGGGACAGCTCCTTAGACATTTGGCTTTCCTTTTGGAATGCCCCGCTTTGTATTTGGTGTGGTAATAACTGGGATTAGCATGTCTTTTTAAAATTTTCTTCTCTCCCCTCTCCCGTACACCGTGCCCCGACCCGGTTTTGCAGAATGGTCTCAGGCAAGTGTTTTATGTGATTGGCCATTTGCTAGATGGAGCGGTTTCTAGGGGGAAAGTGTGTACGCGTCTCACAGCCACCTCGTGGTCGATTGACTGTGCGTTCGCTAGAATTGAATGTGCAGTCTGGGAGATCTTCAGGCATGCCAGATTCTGGGTAAAGACAGTGGTAACTTATACTCTTAGAAGAACATTTAAAAGCAGTTAGGAAATTTAGCAATTTTGTCTCTTTCTGACTTTAATCCCCTCCAATCCATGGTAGGGATCAAAAATCAACCTTTAAAAGCAGCAGGCCGTTTAATGGTTAGAATGTATGTGAAAATTATTCGAAGTATTTAGAATGAGAGCTATTTTAAGCAGTTGAATTGAAATATAATGAAAAACAGATGTTCTAGATTTGTGAAAGGTATGAAACCAACTAAAAATGCAAAATATCGGGAAGATATTTTTTCAGAGCTAATCATAGCATTTTGACATAGTGTTTCAATCTTGTGTAAGTGAAATTTGAATATTTATAATAATTAAAATTTTAAAGAGTACTATAGATCTAGCTTTTATAACCTTTTATCATTTGTTTACAAACAAATGAAACATAAACTGTAAAATCTGTCTTCCATCATCTCCATCCCCAAGCACTTATCCTGTTTCCATAAACCGTCATTAAATACAATGGTCTTACCCACAGTTCCATCCCTGGGACAAAATAACCAGCACCTACAACTTAATGGAGCAGAGGTTTATTTTGCTCCTGGGTTCAGTCCACACTTGGCCTGGCTTCACAAGAAATACCATGATAGAAAGGCATAGTAGAGGAAGGCTCTTGAACCTTATTGCAGCCAGAAAGAAAAGAGAAAAATCAGGAACAAGAAAATATCCTTCCAGGTTATGCCACCCAGCTCCACCTCCTCATAGGACATTTAGACACTGAATGCACAATACAGAGTCCAATGATCGGTATAATAGCTTGTGATTCAGTCATCATACACAGACATGAGAATTTAGGGAGACATTTTAAAGTAAACTATAATACCTGTCATATGTTTGACACAACAGGAAGCCTAGATTCTGTTATTGAAAATGTATATTCAAATTTCAAACATTTAATAGGTTTTTAACTTAGATTTATTTTTTGTGCTATTACACTGATGAAAATATACATAAAACACCTACCCTACAGAATTACTGTGATTATTTCATTGAGTGATGCAATTATGAAGGTCCTGCATATTTCTTTTTTAAAGTTGGACCTCAGTAACTTTTAGTTGCTTTCATTATAAATTTGCCTAGTTGATCCCGAAGATTGTGTGCTTACTGATACTCTGTTCACCTTAGAAGGAACCTGGTAGTGTAACCCAGGGCAAGCTTAGGAATGCATCGATGATAACCATGTACACTGCCAATGCCTCCTAGAATCTAGGAGCTCTCAGGAGACCTGTCAGTACCAGTGTTGCAGCTGTGTGCTCTTAAAGCTCTTTACTACCTTCTGTGTTCTTTGTCACCCTAACATAGCTCTACCCCCTTCATACATGTCTTCCTACTGATATAGAGTCACTGACAGTATTCTGGGATGGTCTAGAAGGGTATAGGCCAGGGAATATCACGAGAACGAAAATTATAGAAACCTAGTCTTGTAGATCTTGTTTTATGTAATATTTGGAAAGGAAAGCCCTTCTACAGAATGTTGTTTTCCTAGTATAAAAAGTGATATAATAAGGATGATGATTTGATGATAGCCAACATTGGTTGAATACTAACTGTGCCAGGTACTGTCTCAAATGCTTTTAAAAGTCTTGTTTTATCTTTATCCTACTCCTGGGTTATTATCCCTTTTTACGTACAAATAAGGAAACTGTAGCATGGCTTGCACAAGGCCGTACAGTAACTAAAAGAGGACTTTTATCCTGTGCACTATTATAATGATTTGTCATACAACCTAAGTTCCATTACATGAGATTTAAAACAGATCTTTTTAATCATAAATATGGCCTTAGATGAGATTTGAGACAGACTTGTTTAAATATAAAGATGGTATGAAACTAATGTTACTTTAGCAAGGCAGTATGGTATATTGAGAAAAAAGTTATATGCGGCCTGCTAAGCATGAAATCCTAGTTATTTACCAGCCCAGGCCAGCAAACCTTTAACTCTCAGTATCTCTTCTAGTATAAGAGTAATTTCCTGTCTGTCTTGCTCAGATGCTGAAATGATTTGGTGAGAAGATGGGTATAATAGCCGTGTTTTCAGTAAATGGTGATTGTTATTTCAGTGATAAGTATAAACACATTTTTTGCCATGTACTTCAGAATGTTATAGGATGATTTCGATTTGTCTTTTCCACTTGAAAACCAGGTTTCTGTTGAGGGATACTTCATTGTCAGACACTGAATTTACATACACTTCTCACTGTGTTGATTTATTGTACCCTTCACAACACACGTTCATGTACTTGGATCTTATAAATCTAAAGATGTTCATCAGATTTATATAATATGTTTTCTTCTAAATGTAACTAATAGGTTACTGTACATTACTAATAGGTACTATACATTACTCTAGGTACTGTACATTACTGTCTGCGACAATTGAATAAGCATCTCTTTTAGCTATTCTTGGAGAACTTTGTCATAAAAGTAGGGTTTGGTGTTTCTGTGATGTATTTAATAAATAATGAATGAGTTGACATTTCACTGACAGTCCCCTAAAGACTTGCCATCTCTTGTTCAAATATGTGAGTTTTACTGACCTACTTGACCCAAAGGTGAGCAGAGCAGCTTTTTTCAAAAGTGGTAATGGATTCCATCTTCATTCTGTTTACATCTTTGCCAGTCTTCTTTGTGACCAGTGGCATTTATTTGCAAAATAGCCAATGGAAGTTAGATGCTATCTTTAGCCTTAAGAAGTAAACTTTCTACAGCTAAATTGGACCTTTTTTTCTCTGGTAGGAATAGGAGAAATCAATAATTGACAAATGTTGAAAAAAAAAATTTTTTTTTGAGACAGGGTCTTGCTTTGCAGTTCAGGCTGGCCCTGAGCTCACTATGTAGCCCAGGCAAGCCTGGAACTCAGCAATCCTCCTGCCTCTGCCTCCTGAGTGCTGGGATTACAGGCGTGAGCCACCACACCCGGCACCAAAAATTTTAATACAATTGTAGAATACTGTTAGGCTTTCTCCCTGTGTAGCATGTTGTAAATAATATGTTGAATACATAAAATATATGGAAGGAAAAAGTGAAATAAAAATCAAAAGATCTGGATTCTACTCCCATATTATCTGCTTAGTAGCAATATGAACTTGGAAAAAATCATTTAATCTTGCTGAGCTTTAATTTCATCAAAAAATTTCTGTTCCTATTGGGCAGTTGAGTAAGGTGGTAATAGGAAAGCAGTCTGTAAACTTTGAGACAATGAAGATGGAGGGATGAAAAGCACTGCAGATGAAGGTCTGACACAAGAGGCAATATTGGGAACAAACACAAGCTCTAGAATTGGACAAACAAATCTGAAAGAGATGTCAGTTAAAAAATGTGACCTTGTGCAAATCATATCACTTTTTACAACACCTGCTTCGCTTCAACAGTACTGCAGTCTAGGTATAACTTGTCTAGTTAAAATGATTACAGACTAATCAAAGAACAAAGGTGGAATCAAGACAAGTACCTGAGTACATATGGCCTGAAAGCCAGAATTCTCACTGTCCCGTGCTGTGATGGCATTTGGTATAGTTTAAGTGGTGACAGTGTACCATGTCCAAGCTGGGTGGTATGTGAAACACAAATGAGAATAATCCCCAGTGCTATCTATCCTTGGAGGCATTTCAGCGTAATTGGTAGGGCACAGCATTCTTGTTTACCACGCCTAAACAGGAGTTGTGGTTGTTTAACATAGGAGAGTACTGCACTTGAAAGACGTGGATGCATTTAAGTCTGAGAAAATTGTTGACTGAGGATGTGGGCATACTACAATTTTTTGTTGTTTACTTTTTTTTTGAGACAAGGTCTTGCTTTGTAGTTCAGGCTGGCCCTGAGCTCACTATGTAGCCCAGGCAAGCCTCGAACTCAGCAATCCTCCTGTCTCTGCCTCCCGAGTGCTGGGATTACAGGTGTGAGCCACCACACCCGGCTGTTGTTTACTTTTTTAACATGTGTCTTTTCAAAAGAAAATTCATATTCTATCTCCTGGCTCCTTTAACACAATCCACATTTCCTGTTACTTCTTCACTGAAAGATGAAATTTATCCTCCCCCCAAGTAATTTTTTTCAAAGTTTAATGTTGTTATCAAATACTACAGGTTTTTTCTTTTACCAAAAAAGACCTCAGAATGGTAATTGTAGCTATTTAACACACTTTTCTGTTGTGTAACAGGCTGCTATTCACCAGTAATAGCCAATTAGAAAAGAAAATATCTTGTACACAGCTAATCGTAATTACCATTATAAAGCAATTAATAGCAGGAACTGTTGTTGAACTGTAACACAGCATCAATCAAGCTATCTTTGCTAAAGCACAATACAAACTAATTT
>PVIC010003267.1:0-70156 GCA_004025085.1 Thryonomys swinderianus
GCCGGAACCACTGAGCTAACCCTCCAGCCCCTAAGGACAATTTTTTATGATTCTTTAGAAATACTCTGGGAAAAGAAAAAAGTTTGGTATGAGGAGTCGAGGATATTTTTACCTTCTCAAAATTAGCATATTTAATATTTTACGAGTGTTCTGTCATTTGCAATTATTGCCCAGTTGCACTCCTTGCTCCAAGTCTACTTAAGAAGAGGGACCGGGGAGGGTGGGGAGAAGGAATACAGGGTTAAAAAGGATCCAGATAGCATATATGTAAGTACCAGCTCTGCCAAATGAATGTAAATATCATATATTGCGATCCATTAAATAAAGAAAAAGTAAAATAGAAAAAAGCAGGACTGTTAGTGCTTCTTTAAAGTGCTCTGAAGTCACACTTTGTGTGCTCAGCTGAGTGCTTCCCTTTCCTCGGGGTCGGATGAGCAGGGACTCTACGATCTGGGATCACAGCAAATCTTTGTCATTCGGGAGCTGGGTCAGTCTGGGGAACAACAGAAAGTCATTTGGTCTGGTGAATGGGGTGGATAATTTAGCAAGAGATTCGTGTTTGAGGCCAAACAGAAGGACTAGCTGGGAGACTACTGGGCCCTTCCCCTTCCTGTCCTGGACGGCGGCAGCTCCGCAAGGGACGCTCACACCCTCAGAAACAGGCAGCGGCGTCTGAGGAGCCGCGCTGAGTCCGCCGCACCCACCCGGCAAGGCGACACCTGCCTTTGGGGTGTGTCTCATCAGGGACGTCAGGGCGTCAGGGCGTCAGGGCGTCATTTCAGTCTTCGAAACGACTGCTTCTCATGAGCATACTTGCCAATCATAATACGCTATTTAACAGATATTTGCAAAGATACTATCTTGAAACAGGCATTATCCAGTGTGCCAGGGATACACCGAAGAACAAGACATACTTGGTTTCTATTCTGCTAAAAAACTATAATCTCCAGGAAAAACGACTGAGCAGATAACATATTAAAATAGAATGGTATTTTTCAAAAATTCTATGAAGTAGTCAAACTATCAAAAAGACCTGTTACCCATGTTTTGTATTGTAAATTTATTCCTTTGTGGGGAGGCATATTCTAATAAATGCGAATAAGACTCGAAAGGAAGACAGGGCAGGGTGCGATGAGTCATCGAGTTTACTATGAATCTTAACAGCATCCCTTGTTGTTGTTAAGGGCTATAAGGTAGGATTTTATTTTACAAATAGCTGTGCTGGAACAGAATTCATATGTTATATAACTCTTCCGTGTTACCATTGGTTTTCAGCATATTCACAGGGTTACGTGTTAGGTGCCATTGCCAGCTTTAGGACATTTTCATTACCTGGAGAAGAAACACTGTATCCTTTAGCTATCACCTCTACTTCTTCCCTTCCCCCTCCCCTCCTGCAAACTCACTTTCTACAGATCTGCCTTTCACATAAGTGGAATCATACATTGTCCTTTGGTTGTCATTCGTTGCAATGCTTTCTGTGTTATATCCACATTGTTTCATCTGCCACCACTTCATTTTTATTGCTGAATAATATTCCATTGTATAGATATATTACATTTTGGTTATCCATTGATCTAGTGGTTTCTACTTTTGGCTGTTAGGAATAACACTGCTGTAGACATTCATGATAAGTCTTTCTATGGACGTATTTTGGAACCCCCTAGGATACATAACTAGACATGGAAAATCTGAATCATTCGGAAACTGTTTTTAACCATTTAAGTACTTGTTAGATTGCTTTCCAAAGTAGCTACTTCATTTTACAATATGAGTCCAATTTCTCTATATCCTCATCAAAATTTTTCTAAGTAATTCAATTTTTTATAATTATAGTCATTCTAATAGGTATGATGTAGTTTATTAGTTTAGATTTGCTTTTCTCTGATGACGAATGACATTGATCATCCTTTCCTATGATTATTGTCATTTGTACATCTTATACACCGATTCAGACACCTAGTGTTAGGGCATTACTTATCTGTTACTGAGTTGTAATCATGATTTATATATCTTAGATACAATTCTTTTATTAGATATATAATTTGCAAAAGTTTTTCCATCCTGTTGTCTTGCTTTCTTGATAAAACAAAAAAAATTTTCATTTGTTGATGTCCAGATTATTTCTTGTTTGGTTGCTTCTACCTTTGATGTGATATCTCAGAACCAAAATCAAACCACTGCCCAGTGCAAGATCATAAAGATATGTACCTATATTTCCTTCTCAGAGTGTCAGAATGTTACTTTTTACACTTAGTCTTTGGTCTCTTTTGAGTTAATTTTTCATTTGGTGTGGAGTGGGTGACAAGTTTAAAGGTGTGTTTGAAGGGGGTGGGCACAGAGGGCACTCAAGAATAATAATCACAATATAGAGAAACGTCACTTGAAATTTAAAGAAATAGAGAATCATCAATCCATAGAAAGGGAAGTATTCAAGTGATTAGGAGATGAGATAGTGGAGATGACAATTGTAGATAGCTCTCTGAACCTCACACCCAAACTATGTGCGTGTATTGAAGTCATCAGTCATCCATCCAGTTGATAGGGATGGTCAGGTAGGGGACATTTCCATGCAGAAGAAATTACGAGAACATGATTTGAAGGAGAATGTGGTGACTTAAGGTACCTGCAGCTCCATCTGGTGGAAGCATGTGTGTCAGTGGGGCAGGCTGGAGGGGTAAGTGGGGTGGAGGGCTGGGCAGAGCCTGTAAAGGCCCTCTGTCTTAGTCAGCTCAGGCTGCCATGAACGACGCTCCAGACCAGTGTGAAGGGTGCGGAAAAGCACACATTTATTTCTCACAGTTGTGGAGGATGCAAGTCCAACCAGTAAAATGGTCCTCAGTTTGCAAAACCCCTCTTGGAGGGTAGGATGGGGAGTGCGACCCTCTGTCTGATCTGAGCCATCAGTCCTTAAGCGCATCTTCTTTGTTCTGTTCTCTGGTAGGATTTCTCTTGAAGAAAATGTTGTTTTGGTAAAGGAAATAAAGGAAGAATGAAGGAAGGAAGAAAGGAAAGAGAAAGGGATGGAAGGAAGATGGGAAGAAAAGGAGGGAGGGCAGAAGAAAGGAAGGAAGAAAGAAAAAGAACCACAAATCTGGTGCAACAGCCTCATTTCTCTGATATGGAGGCCCAGAAAGCCAATACTTTTGTGTTTCTGGTTTTGTTTTGATTTGTATATTTAGTGTTTTCTTAATCTGAATCATATTTTGTATGTAAATTCTACTCCAGAACTAAAAGAATGACAAGGAAATATCCATCTTCTGAAAGCTGAACTGACCGGTCAGTGATGTGAGCATCGGCCCCCACACCAGCCGGAAAGGAGGAGGCAAGACTGCGGAGGCCCCCACCTCCCCAAGCATCGACAGCCTGGCAACACGGAACCCGAAACTGCCGTTTGCTGATGTGAAACAACAGTGGATCCTGGTTTCTTGTGATTTATTTTTACAAGCTCAAGATTTAATGTATCCTTGGAAACAGACCTCTGGCAGCCATCCGCCCAGCCACTGACCAGTCTCTGCTGGCTCAGACTGGGGGAGGCAGGCAACAGAAGAGATAGAAACCTGAAGACATTTGGAGAGTTAAGGCCTAACTCCCCATCTGAAATGAGAGTTCGTGTCCTCTAAAAATCGAAGAATGAATTTTAGGTACGACGGATGTTTGAGTAGGAAAATTATATTGAGAGAGAAAGCTTCTGCCTTAAGAGACAGAAGGGGGAACCCAGAAAGTGGGTAACCCAGAATCGCTTTTCCCAGGGGAATTTTATGGATGAAAATCACAAGGTGGGGTGGATTCAAAAGTAGGGGCCACCCATGAGATTCAGAAAAGGTAGACGGGCTATAACAATCAAACAGGAATTTTTGACTCTGACTTTAAAGTCTCAGCCCTCCACCCCAGGAGGGTGGTGCCCTCTTTAGAATATCTGGTGGCTGCCTATTTGGAATATCAATCACAGCTATTTATCCTACATTGGTGGGATAGCTTTTTCCCTGGCAACACTAACCTCCAAGTTGGCTTTTTTTTGCTCCCTTCCAAGGGCCAGTCCTATCTATCTGCCTACATATGTTTAGCTGGCTTCTCTATCTATAATACTTGGACCCATTTTGCCTCCAGCACCAGTGTTCTCAGCAAGCTGGTTGCCTGCCTCCCTGTCTTAGTCATCCAGATGCCCTACGGAACTATCCCAGGCTGGTGGCTTAAACAACAGGCATTTATTTCTCACAGTTCTAGAGGCTAGAAGTTCACATTGTGGGCAGGAATGGATTCTTGTGGCGCCTTTGTCCTCGGCTTGCAGACTGACATCTGCTTGCTGTGGCCTTACAAGGCCTTCGTCCTGGTGCATTCCTGATGTCTTTTTTTTTTTTTTTGCTTTTTGAGACAGGGTCTCGCTTTGTAGTTCAGGCTGGCCCTGAGCTCACTATGGTGCCCAGGCAAGCCGCCGCGAACTCAGCAATCCTCCTGTCTCTGCCTCCCGAGTGCTGGGATTACAGGCATGAGCCACCATGCCCGGCATTGTGGCATGCGGTGTTGATTGTTGGTGGGTGTGAGTCTCCATGCCCAGCATTATATGTGGTTACCGGGGATCGAACTCAGGACCTTGCGCTTGTGAGGCAGGTGCCAGAACCACTGAGCTAACCCTCTGGCCCTCCTGATGTCTTTTGATCTTCTTAGAAGAGCTCCAACCCTATTGGATTAGGACCCACCTTTACTGCTCAGTCTCCATCACCTAATCAAAAGACCCATTTCCAAATATAGGGCCATTAAGGTTAGGGCTTCTGCATATGAAGTCCAGGAGGGCATGTTTCAGCCCATACATTCCCCTTACTCCTCAAAACAGGGGTGCTGTGCATAAAGACCCTCTCTTCTTCATTTCTTCCTGTGTTCCCTGGGTTGGACCTGACACAGTTCTCAGTGACTCAATAGCCCCAGGCACTGGGGGGAACAAAAAGGCCAGAGAGAGCACTTTCCCTCTGATTTGCACATTGAGGTGTAAAATTCTCAAAACCCAGCAAAAGCCAGGGGAAGTATTTTGATCTAAGATGACTTTTGGGAAATTCCCTGCCTTGTGGAGATTTACATTAAACTTGACCCAAGCTCTAGTTCTAGGGCAAATTCAAATTCTGTTTGGATCATTTGCTTGTTCCATTAGCTCTAACCTTTCTCTAACTTCTGGCTGCAGCCCTCAGGCTTCCTGGCCTCCGATTAGCTGTGGAAGTCTGCCTTTCCATGGTGATCCAGCTGCTTGCCACGTTTTCATGGATCACTGAATTTCCTGCCAGTTTCAGGTGGAGACAGAACAGGACGCTATCAGCACAGAAGAGCCTTCTGCCTTCTCCTCTGGCTCCTCTCACCCCACTCTGACTTCTTCAGCGTGGTCTTGTTCTCCTGTGTAGTGGATGCTGTCACATACACCCCATCCTCCTTCGAAGGCAGGGCACTCCTCTACCTTCGTTGGTGTTGTCTTCTGCAGTTCTTCCTACAGGGCCCTGCTCTAAGTACCGTCCTGGACTGCAGGGAGCTGCTTGATTCACAGAGTGCCCAAGACCCATGGCTTCTCCACAGGAGGTGGGGGACAAAGGCACAGCCCTCAGGATGCTACCTGGGACAGTTTGAGGAGTTATCCCAGATCAAATTCTGGTTAAAATGATGACAGCCTTTGCTGTCACCTCTTTCTCTGCTCACTCCTGCTCCCTTACTTCCCACAGGGGCCGAACTTGCAAATTTTCCCTGAACCAATTCCTGCACTCAGGTCTCCTCCAAGACCATCTAAGGAAACATCTATGAAAAACTGACTCAAGACCCCAGGTTAAGTGCCACTGGGGAATGAGGCACTGGAGTTCTGGTAAGTTCGAATCTCTCCAGCTTCAACATTACCTCTGTTTCATTCACAGAGGGACTAAGAGAGGAGGAGGCATGACAGGCCCAGTGTCACCAGTGCTGTTAGGTGTTGAGCCAGCGGGAAAGGAACAGGCTCGTGAGTGTGTGCATCTCCTCAGTCATTTGGTTTTTGTTAGTTGCCTTATCACAGGACACTGTGAATGACTGATGGTAAACATAAGCCAGGTGAGTCCAACATGGAAGGAGACCTACCTCCATCCTTTTGTACTCCCTGGTGGGTAAATCTGTGCCATCAACAGTCCTCTTGCTAACCTTTGTACCCTTTCCTACCAGGAAAGCATCTGTCTCTTCTGATTTGATTAAGGTTTCTTCAGTTGTTGCTAGGATCTAAAACCCATTTGGCATAATTAGTTCAGATAAGCTGTCATTATCAGGGAAAGTTCAATAAATGGGCCTGCGTTTAGGATAACTTGAATTCCAGGTGGTTTCAGGAGGTATCATTCTTTCCTTTCCCTTTCGAGAAGCTGTATTGCCTAATGGGAAAAAACAAGGACTCATAGCCAGCTGTTATGTTCTAGATCTAAAATGTCTTCCCACAGTGCCATGTGTTCAAAGGGGGAACTTGGGAAGTTGACTGGATCATGTGGGCTGGAACCTCAGCAGTGGATTCATCCATTGAAGAAATCATGATTTGATGGCATTATTGAAAGATAATAGAAACTTAGGAGGAAGGGCCTCATTGAAGGGAATGGGCCCTAGGGTCATGACCTGGGGAGCTATAGCTGGTCCCTGGCCTCTCTATGGTTCATTCCTGCATTTTGCTTTTTGGCTTCCTTGAGGTGAGAGCTTTTCTTTACCATACTGTTCTTTTGTATTTTTGCCTTTGAGCCAGTCAATCATGGATTGTATTCTCTGAAGCTAAGAGTCAAAATAAAATTTTCCTCATTTAAGTTGTGTATGTCAGATACTTGGCCCCCATGGCAAAGCGCTGTCTAGTTTATATCATGACTTTACCATGAGTCATCTTGGGTGCCACTTGGCCTTGGTTTCTGTAAAATGAGGATAATCAAAGTACCTGTAATCATAGGATTGTTATGAGAAATACATGAGTCATTTATAATGTAAAGATTTAAAACAGATTTGGAATATAATAAGTATTCTAGGTTAGTTTTATCTTTTATTCATGGTTAACAAGGTGGAGTGAACAAACGTGTCCATTTTTGCTTTTTTATCTGTCTTTTTCTTTCTTCACCCTCTCCTGTGGTCTTCATGGCTCAGGTATGCAAATGACCTGTTTTATACTCATTGACTTAGTTTTCAGTTCAAGGATCCATTCCCAAAAGGGATCTTTTATTGGAATCTCTTGGTTTGGTGTTCTTATAAGAAGGAATCTGATTGTTCCCTATTCATCTTTTTGGGGGCACTGTCAGTCAAGAAAAATTAGTGGGTCCTTCTCAAATCAAGCACCCCTCACCCCAAGTCCAATCATCAGAGACTGAGAGAAGTGAGATAATCAATTCCCTCTCCACTCAATAGCCACTTATGTGGAAGTGCAAGGTGAAGCTAGGGAAGAAAAAAAAACTATGCCTATTGTGTCTTCCTTCAGAACAACACTAGTCCTTAGACTTTTCCATCATGACTGTCTCTGTCACTGTACTACATGTTGAAAGAGCAATGTCTTTTAGTAGCTTTGTTTCCTCTCTTCCTCCTTAACTCCTTGTATTTGATTTTCTTTCTAACCACTTCCCTCTGTTTCCTCAAAGTTCTTCTTTATTATCAGGAAATAAAATTTGCTTTTCCTCCCTAGATTTTCTGAATCATTGAACCCCCTCCTACAAAATTTTTCCACTTGTTTTCCATGCTGCTAACCATTTTTATGTTTCCCCTGTCATATTCTTCAGCTTTTCCACTGCTTTAGTTCTTATTGTCTCTTAGCTTGTAACCTTCTTGACAGACAATGTTTCACCAAAAGAGAAGACAGAACTGTGTGACCACTGACCAAGAGAGGGAGTGTTGCATAGGAAAGTGTCATGGGATCCATACTGCTGAACAATGAGGAATCCATTTTAAGGTATAGCTCTATTCAGAATGTAGCTAACTCTTGTCATGAAAAGTTCTAAAGCCCTTGTTCCTTTCAGTGCTATGACTTCTGAGGCTAAGATATAAGAGGTAACAAGCTTCCATGTGATTGTTTTTTTGGAACATTTATTTCCTCTTGGAACTATGCTGTGCAGAAGCTCAGATCCCAGAGAGTCATGTGGAATTGTTGTGGCCAAGAGTGCCAATATCATCTGTCATCAACCATCAGTGGGCATGTGAGCCAGGAAGCCTTCATGGTGACTCTTTAGCACTGTCCAATGCACTGGAGACCCCAAGTGACCAGCCACCCATCTGACCTGGGATACATCACTTGATAGGAGTTTCTGCCTATGTGCTTTATTCTTATTTCTGATTTCAAAGACAGGTAAACAGTACAGTTTCAGAGTTTATAGGAGCTACATGTCATCCCCTTGTAGTCTCAGTATGAGGCATGTTGGGAGTGTACCACCTTTCTGCCCTCTGGAATGGCAGAATACAGCACTGGGACCACATCTCATCTTCTCTGCCATCTGTTCACAATTGTCAAACCTCCAGGTAATTTATTTTGATCTCATAAGGATTTGTAAATCTTGGACAACAAAATTATAGACTCTCCAGCACTCAGGAGGCAGAGGCAAGAGGATTGCTGAATTTGAGGCTTGCCTGGGCTATATAGTGAGCAAAAGGCCAGCCTGAACTACAAAGTGAGACCCTGTCACAAAAAAATAAAATAAAAATAAAAAAATTATAGACTCTGATGAACAAAAGTGATCTCCTCAGAGTTCATCCTACACAACATTATCTTTTTACCTCAGGATTTTTGCTTCATACATTGTTTTGTAGTGAGAAAAGAAAATGGCAAATCCATCCTGAGGGAGATAATATCTACTGTGAGGTATAAGGACAAATATACACAAAAACTGGATTGTTCTTATTACTCCATCTATGCAGTTCAGTACAACAAAGAGCCATTGTTAACTGCAGGAGGTTGGAGGAGGGAGTTGAAGTTACCTGGAGAAAATGCTTCAGGAGATGTCTTTTTATTATTGTGAGTAGGTATATCTTACTTGGATAAATACAGATAACCCCAGAAGCAGTCTTTTTAGTAAAGAAAGGTTGAATTTGCTAATGACGAGTCCTCTTCAACAGAATCACAGGATATTAGTCCAACCAGGACTCTCATCTCCTTAAAATCATTGGGCCAGTGCATGTGTGACTTGCTAGAAGTCACACAGACAATCAGGAATAAGCTGAAATTGCAACTACAAACCTCCCGATTTCAATCTTATGTCTCTGGGTTCTGAATGTAACCCTCTTAAATTGCTGACTTTATCCTGGCCATTTTCCACGCCTTAATGTTGGGAGGTAAATGGTATTGTGACTGAATGTCTCAGAAGGCATCTGGACTTTTACCTTGGAGTCAATGGAACAAATCTTCCCCATTGACATTATTCCAGGAGGACAGAAAATATCCACCATGGAATTATGGCTAAGTTGGCTTTTCTAAAAATAAAGTTTTATAGTGCCTGGAATCCTATAGGTGTTCTAACACTCATTATACTTTAGTTATTTATTTGGCATTAGTTTTTGAAGTTAGGCTGTATTTCCTATGAGGTAGTAGAATGGCATTTGTATTCACCATTGAGTGCCAATTTAGTGTTACCACATGCTAAGTATCTAATATATACTTATGGAGTCTATGTGAGCAGATGAGTAGCTGTCACTCACTTGGTTTAAAATGTTTCAAATGGCTTTCCATTTGAAGACCTCTCCAGAAGCCAGCACCTTACTTCCCCTGTGATCTGGCTTCTGCTCACTGTCTGGGCTTATTATCTTTCTCTTTATTTCCTTACATCACACTCAAGACTTACAGAAACCTTCATAGTTCCAAAAAGATATGCTGATTCCCACTGCCCCCACCTCTGGGCTTTGAATTTTGTTCCCTCTAAACAGATGGCAAAACATGGTGGTGAATGATCCCATCTCAGGTCTGCAGAGATACATTTGGATAAAAACTTTTTTTAGAAGGATTGAAGGTTATCTTCAACCCTCTTATAAAGCACATCCATATTAGTTACCATATTTTAAGGAATGATTTTCTGCTTTGTTTCTTTCCATTACTATTTACTTAAAAGTGAGTGTGCAAAGTTGATAATTCCAAGAGTCCTCTAATAGTTTGGTTCTTCCCTGCCTATTCTCCTTGGAGCAACCTGTTAGGAACTTCCGGTTACTTGTTGCTCAGCCTAACGATGTGCAAAGCTGAATGAACACACACTGGACATGATGCAAGATCGTCCACCGGCGTGAGGGAGGAAAACAGACTTACACCAGTTTATCTCAGTTGTTTCCTAGTTTCTGTGTTATGTATTTATAACATTTCACATGTTAACTCAGTAATACATTTAATAGTACACACACATACATGTGTTTACATAATATGTCCTCAACTTTACTTTTACCAATAGAAATTCTTGGTCAAAATGATGGAAACCATAGTCTTAGGGAAGGGAAAGCCGTGCTGAAGTTAGAACCACACATTTTTTTTATATATATATATTTCTGTTTTCTGCTCAGAAAGCTATAGGCTCCACATGATGGCAACTGCTGGGTATAGTCACTTTGGGCCTGAAGGCCAATGAAGATCCTTCTTCCACTGCCCTGAGTGCCTCAGTTCCTTCATGATTCCCTAGACATTTGGAAAGAGCCAAGAAACCAAGAGAAAGGAGAGGAAAGTTTCTCTCCTTGCTTTTGCTTACTCCTGTCCATACAGACAGCTTTTCCAGAGACAGCCTCGTGTCCTTTTCCATCTGAATTCTAAAATCCCCCTTTCCTAGCTCCGGGAAATTGTGCTTCCACTCACCCAATAAACCAGAACAGTGAGGATCAGTCTGAAATCACAACCTGCTTAACTTCCATGTTAATTCTGAAATTTGAAGAATATCACTGCCTCTGAATAATCCCTGTTTGATTGGAAAAGGTGAACAGAGCCTGCAAAAGGTCACAGATTTCCTCAGGATACTTCCTGACCACAAAAGCTATTTAGGATTAATCTGGCAGTGAAGGCCATGTTTTGGAGAAACTCAGTCACAATCCAGGGACTGAAGCTTCAGGTGCTGGTCCTTCCAGCCATTCTCTACATGCAGAGTTCCACAGCTGTCAGGAAGCTGGACAGAGGTCCCACCCTGGGAGCTAAGCGCTCAAACAAACCTATTGCTCCATCTGTGCTAAACACATTCTGCCCCTTTCAGCAAGGTACATGTAAGTCCTCACAGTTTGCAAAAATCTAGGTACAGTATTTGGTCATATACTTCTTATTACAAGATAATCCCTAATGGCATATAGAAATATGACCACTTTAGAACATTAGTCCGTTTCTCTCTTTCTCAGAAGTTAGCTATTTTCATTGTCATGCTAGTTTTTCGGATACAACAAGACCTAGGATGGTTTGATCTCCCCTGCCCCACATGACACACATACACACACTCCAACCTCTCCTACTCTCAAATCTTCTGAGAACTTCCTGATTCTTGCTTGGTTCAAGAAGTTCTTGAACCAAGAACTTGCTTGGTTCAGGCTTGGTTCAGTGTGTCACTGAACTTCTTGGAAAAGATCTTTAGACTAGCTCATTAGGAAATAATTTTGTTGGTTCATTTCTGCACATGGCACAGGACATCAAAGACAGTAGCATTCATCTAGGAAACACAGTGGGCTGCAGATCCAAAATTCTAGGCTAGAAGAGAAAATGGGAAGAGGACACTGCAAATCCATTCCCTTGCATCGGCCCTTCCCCACCTTCTGTCTCCCGGGAAGACACAGCCGCTGTAGTTGTAGCTATTTTGTTGGTGAGGCTGTTTGCTTGATTTTAATGACAGGGACTCATTATATAGCTCAGACTAACCTTGAATTCACTATGGAGCCTAGGCTGGCCTTCAACTCACAGAAATCCTGCTGCCTCAGCCTCCCTAATGCTGCATAATAGGCGTGTACCACCAGGCCTCGCTTCATCCTTCCTGTATTTGATGATGTCTTCCCTAAGCAAAACTCATATTACACTTTGTAAGGAACACTCTCTGAATGCCTGCTCTGTGCCGGGCATGGACAGCTTTATCTGTGCTGTCTCATTCAGCCTTTACTCAATCCCTGAGGGGAATGCTATTCTTATCCTCTTTTTGTAGATGAGGAAGTTAAATTCAGATAGATAATTTGCTCTAAAGCAAATAACAAGCTAGTGGCACCATCTAGATTTGGATGTTTCTAGATCAGGACTCTTTGGGTCCCATTTGTAGTTATTCTAATGGGCTGCTTCTCGTTTAGGGTCCATTTCTGGTGTACAGAATCCCGTGTTAGAGGGAAGGGCTATTTGCTTGCTTTGGGTCATAGGATTGGATGCCTCTTACTGCACTGCCCCATTTTGGCTTTCTAAACAAAAAATTAGCTTTGAAAAGCCACCCAAAAGATACTGTTCATTGAGTACTGAATGTGAGTAATTACGGTTGTGATGTTCAAGAGCAGGTGCTTGATTATGGGCTGGAATGGCTGATGAAAGGCCACTGTGGCTTCCCCAACTGTGCAGCAGAAATCTCCACGGCCAGCTGCCTGGTTCTGGGCCCTGAGCGTGCTTGTGCTGATTTCCTGTGTGCCGTAACCCTTAGTGCTCACCTGTTTCCTCTGGCATCTTGTGCCTCCCACTGCAGCTTCTGAGTCCCAGGGAGGTGTGAAGGATGAGGCGATCACTCCAAGGCCCACCCTAACCCACACTTACCTGTGGATTCGGATGGCAGGCTTCCTCCCTACCACCTTAGCATAACCCACTGGGATCTTCCATCTTCCCAATGTTTAGTAGTTAAAGTAGAAACACTACTCCTTTCCTATTTGTATAGAGCAAATAGGGAATAATTTTATCAGCAGTAACTGTAACTGTGCTGAATAGCATTTCTTCATGACGCCAAGGTGAGTAGCTCTTATCTGAAATCCTTAGGCCAACAATTGTTTTTAATTTTGGGAATTGTTCTGTCTTTTGGACAAAAATATAATGAATTGGGAATGGGACCTATGTTTAAACACAAAATTCAATTGTTTCATACATACTTTATACATAGAGCCCTAAGGAAATTGTGGATATTTTCAGTGCACCTGCACTTTGACTATGACTCATCACTTGAGATGTGGTGTGGAATTTTCCACTTGCAAAATCATGCTGGAACTCAAAACAGTTTTGAACTAAAAAAGAGGTGTTGGATTTTGGAGTATCTTGGATATCAGGTTTTCAGATTAAGAATTCTTGATCTCTTTTAAAGTGAATGTGCACGTATAATTTTGTATACATACCTTACAATTTGGATGGAATGTAATATGGAGAATTATGGTGGACCTGGACTTTGTTTTTACTTTTGGGGGAAGTGCATGCTTTTTTAAAATGCTGCACTTCAAATGAGATATATGCTTTTCAGTTTTTATCCCTCCAATTATCCTTTCTTAACAATGCAGCTAGAATAATCTTTCTAAAACACATAGCTTGTCACATCACCCCTTACAAGACTACAGAAACTCCCTATTACTGTGATGTATGTAGAAGTGACAACAAGACTTTGTCAGGAGACTTGAGGATGTAGCTTAGACACAGAGCACTTGCCTAGCAGGCACAAGGCCCTGGGTTCAATCCTTAGCACTGGCAAAAGAAAAAAAGATAGGCTTGCCCAGGCCCCATGACTCTTCAACTAGTATCCTTTCATACTTCCTTTAACATCCAGGTCCACATGCTGCTCTATCTGCCTCTGTTTTGCCCCTCCCCATACTATGCAATTCTTTGCCTGGTTCCTATTCATCTGTCCCCTACCCTCCTTCAAACCCCGATCCCCATTATGAAGTCATCGCCCAGTGATGTGCTCCCATCTTATCCCTTAGCATCACTTATATTCACATGTTTATTTGGCATCTCCTCCATCAGCTCTGTGAGGGCAGAGGATGGGCCTGTCTTATTCCCTGCTGCATCCCACTGAGGCACATAGGTATGGCACACAAAATGGCACTCAGTGAAAATTTATTGAATGAGTAAATGTATCAATGATACTTCCAGAATCTTCTGAATTGCTTGCTAAAACTGATTACAACCAATTCAGAACTACTGGTACCTGAACCCAGCTGGCCCAGTAGGCATTTCTTTTCTACATTCAAGGGAGGCAGCTATGCCACCACCTGGAAGCCTTCCACTCCCAGAGCTCTTTGCATTACCCAGAGTGAGTGATCCATTTTCTTGCAAACTCTGAGCCACAATATTCAGGTTAGTCTTCTAAGCTGGGCATTCTTAAAACTTGCGTGTCTCAGGTCTTGTGATCTGAAGTGTTATGTTTAAGTAAAGCTGATGCTGTTATGTTTATCTCCTTAACCATAGGCTTAGAAGCTCTCCTTTGGCATAAATTTTGGCCAGGTATAGGAACCAGTTTCCAGGTGCAAATAGGCCCTCAGACTGGTTCCATTATGGCAGTGGCTTTCAAATTTGACTTTGTGCCCCTTCACTTTCCCGCCCCAGGAGACATCTGGTGATGGCTGCATTCATTTTGGATTACTACCTTTTGGAGGGATGCCACTAGTGGGTTGAGACCAGAGATGCTGCTAAACATTCCACGATGCTCAGAGCATCCCCACAAACAAAAATGACTCTGCCCGCATGTTAATAGTGCCAACCTAGGGAACCCTGTGTTGAATGTCATTCTGTACATACCTGAGCCCATAGAACTAAGTCCTATTTGCCTGTGCTTTCCAAAATGCATGGGAACAAAGCAGAAAATAAGTTGAAACACAGCAAGAAGTCTTTTCCTCTGCCTGATATTGGAAAGAAAGATGTGTAGCCTATGTCTCAAGTAGAATAATTCAATCTAGTTTTCATAGGTAGATTCTTGTCATAGATCAATGACTCTATTATGGAAATCTCATAATGCAAAGCATTCAACATCGAATCGAACAGATTCTTGGGTAGGAAAAAGTTTCAGTGAAATCAAAACCATATATGTTTTTCACACTGAGAATGTTCAGGTCATTTTCTTTTCTTAATAATATAACCCTGGGGACAAATATATCCATTTGAAATGCAGGTGAAATGTAAACTGCATCTTTTCTACATAGACATTCCAGTATATTTATACTTAACCCATAAAGGCATAATGTTACAAAACACAGTTGTATATTAATGAAGCCATATGGCGTCAAATTTTCCAATTTATAGACAACTTTGTATTTACATAACAAATTATTAAATCAACCATTTTTCTGGTTTATAAAAGGTCACTGAAGTACACACACAGTGTGTATAAAGCAGATAAGGCTGGTAATACATATTTACAGTAGATACAAATTAATCTTTCATTTTTGAAGATAATGCTTTATATATATATATTTTCTATATTAGACTCCTCACTGCTAGCAGGTTATACCATGCTTCAGTTGTTTATTGCTTTTTGGCTCACTGATTTAATATTCGCTTCTATGTTGTTTACACATAGGAATTACTAATGTACTTATCTCTTTGGCTAATGCAAACATGAGAAAGTGAATGAAAGAAAGAGAGAAACTAATTCAGTATTATAGTAATGTTTGGTCGATGTCTTTTGTTCCTATCCCCAAATGAAGCAAGTAACGCACACAACGTATTTTATACATGCCACTGAAAAATCTTGTGTCTTGCATCATGTCATCTGGGCATAACTAGGTGAAGTAAACCGGATTTTGAATTTTCAGTAAGGTCTTAAAATCTTCACTTTCTTTTCAGAAAGGACAAGGCCACAAACATCTTCGATTTTAAAATCCTAATACAAAATTGTTTGTGACTTGCAAGGGAACACTGAATTGACACTAAAGTTGATATCAAGGTATGAAGTGAAAA
The DNA here is from genome assembly GCA_004025085.1 of Thryonomys swinderianus. Taxonomy (NCBI): domain Eukaryota; kingdom Metazoa; phylum Chordata; class Mammalia; order Rodentia; family Thryonomyidae; genus Thryonomys; species Thryonomys swinderianus. Next base: position 15,794 of record PVIC010003267.1, read on the forward strand.
AAGAATCAACTCGTGTGATACGAGACTCTAAATAAGACTTAGAGAACATAAAATAACAGCCTCTGCTCCTCCAACAACTTTGCAGCATTGTGTGTAATAAGGAAGCTATGTTTACTTCAAAAACAGAGCAAAAACTCAAAGTAAGGATCTAAATAAAATATGACACGTGGCCCATGATATCATAAGCGATGGATATTCTTCTTGATGAATTTTCATTCATAATGTGGATTGAAAAGTACAAACCAAAAGTGTACCTTTAAATAAATAAAAACCTTGAGCTGCTTTTAATGCTATAAACAAGACAAGCCACATAAAAGCTGCTCAGTTATGATTCTCTCATTTGAAATGTGCTTCAAAAACTACTGAGATATGTGGTTTATTCTTCATGCGCTTCCTAGGTCTAGTAGGGGCACAAAATTAGATTTCCTTTTTCTAGCAGAACTGTTATGTTCTTTAAAGGACCAAAAAAAAAAAAAATGTCATTCTGTTCCCATTCTTGAATTTATTTTTTAAAAAGTTTATTTTAGGGAATAAAAAATGTACTAACATAGAAGGGCTTGCCTTCAATTTTAAAAAATGAATTGCTTTCAATACAAAGAGAATGAAATGGCTTATGGGGAGAATTGAAGTATGAGTGACCAAATTTTAATTGTAAAGAGGTGCAACATCTAAAAAAGCGTAAAGCACTCCACGACCTAAAATGCTAACAGTATTTACAATGACTGCTTACATGAAACCATTTCACTCTGAGAAAGAGGGGAAAAAACCTCATGTGGACTGAGACAGCTACGCCTAGTACTCACAGCAAAGCCCCATGCAGCCAATGGAGTCCTGGGCACAAACATACTTTACGCGCTCTCCTGATGTAAAGCACACAGAGGTGGGGAAGCGCAAACTGTCTGCTCAGAGTAACATAAGGAAGGTTTGTTTGCTGCAAATTCATTCTGAAGACAGAAAGGCAAAAGCTAAAGATGTCTTTGTATATCAGCACTGAACACACATATGGACACGCCCAATACATAGACACATACATGTGCCTGTCTGTGAATGAATACATTGGGTGGACAAAACACTAGAAAAGCAGATTGATGGGAAGAAAGTGAACATTAATGGTTTAAATATATCAAATATAAGAACGTACAACAAAAATATGTCAGGTAAACTGCATTAACATTTGCCTCTTGTGACTAATCCGGGGCCAGTCAGGCAAGCCCAGGAATTCAGAGAAACAGAGTGAACCGAGCCCTGAGGGAAGAGTCGCCACTCTTGGTCATGAACTTAAGTGTGCCCAGTTCACTCCTCAGGCTTGAGGGTAGGGGTGACGTGGGGACAGAAAGGACAGAAGGGCACAGAGGACCAGTGAGAAGAAAGGAACTGCTGCTGTCAGAAGTGAGCCCAGGCGTTGCTCTGTGCTGTGGCCCCAAGAAACTTGAGGAACGACCTTGGTCTCCTTTTGCCTGAGTGACCGGAACTCTGTTACGTGGTGGGGCTAAGGAGTTGGGACGGGAAGCAGAGAGAGGAGGAGTGGGGTCCTGGTGGCCGCCAGAGCCGGCTGTTGGTTAGTGGAGATCTTTAGGCTCGGAGTGAGCCCCAGGCTAAGGACAGGCAGTACTTGAAGCGGTTTGTGGGTTGGAAGCTGGTGGTCCCCAGAGAGAGGGACAACAGACACTTCTTTTGATGGTCGTACATGGAAGAGAGGCTGGTGGCCTGGGAGTCCCCTCACCTGCCTCAGGGCAGGGTTAGGCCGCCGCCAGGAAAAATGGTGAACAAACGATGGAGAATGATGTTGTGCCACGACTTATTAATCATCTTGTACTTTACAATGGCTCACAGTTTTAGGTTTGTATACTTGTATTTTCTTTCTACATTTGTTTCACATTTTTTTCTTAATATAATATAAATAATTTGGCTAATAGATTTAACCTGTATATTTCAGCCACATTAATATATATAAGAATCTGTTAATGGTATAAATAATTCTTTAAATAAAATAAATCTGATATGTTATATAATACTGATAAAAAATTACCATCACTAATAATTTTGTAAGCCACCTTAACTTCTGGGTTAAGTAATACTGATGAATGGGATACGAATTTTGCTTTGATGATTTCTATGTATTTTTACTACAAAGAAACAGAACCACAACCACGCTTATCTCCGTTAACAGCTTCATAGTGGGACTTTTGCTTCCATGTGTGGAAATGAAAATTTTACCTTGTCAGGTACCATTTGCAAAAAATCATTATTTCTGAGCATTAGTGGTGGTAAGATACCTAGTGTAACAGGTGGCTATCAAATACTAACTACAGAATTGGCTGAGTAAAATATTCTGTTTTTTTTATAAAACATTCTATTTTAAAACTTAGGTAAAAAAAATATGCAACAAATGGTTGCAGTTTCTGAATTCTTAATTGAGACTTGTGAGCCCTCATCCCTTTAGAAAACTGCAATGTTGCAATTTCCTAGCTACCCAAAATTGAGTCCAGTGGTTCCAGGCAGGAAATCAACATTATAAATGGACACTCAGTAGTGTGTAGTGTTATGCCACAATTCTGGTATTACATCATTATGCCTTTTCTCTGCTGTTAAATACAAAAACAGTATCTTTTACATTATCATAGAAAAGCATTTAGGTTGTATTTTTATTTATCACTTTACACTGGTAGTCTCTGGTAGGTGTACTCCATAGAAACCAAAGAATTTTGTACACTATTTCTTTGTACAATAAAAGATAAAGTGTGCATTAGGTACGCTTGTACATGACAATATTGTACAGTATTTACATTTTTGATATCACCATGAAATTCTGTATTTTCTATATACAACATTGAAAATTCTTCAGAAACATTTGGACTATTTCTTTAATCACAATTTTAGTGTCATAGAAAAAGAGTTGCTCAGTAATCTCTTGACCATTGATCTCTCTCCTCATACAGGGATTGTGATCGGTTTTTCCATCATTCATTATCCTTCCTCATCAAAAAGCTCATGTCTCACTGTTTCTTTTAGCACCCTGTTGTGGTGGTAGCTATCTGCCATGGTTTAAATACTGATATAACAGTGGCCATTTCAATACCTATATACAGATACATCTCTGCACATCCCATTGGTAAATACTGGATGTTAGTAGAGCAGTCTCTGTTATCTGGAGATCTTCCTCCTCTTGGGCTTGGGTGGTCTCATTTGTCTGTCTCCCTGTGGGATTTGGTGGACCTAGAAATAAAAAGGTAGAAGAAACCAATAACAACAGAGGTTGAAATCATAATACCATATGATTGCTGACAGAGAAACGGGCTTTTATTTTCAAATATGATCTCCTGAGGCATTTAAATTTTTTGTCAAGACCTCCTTTGCATTCATAGTCAGTGCAAAGGAGGAAGAATACTAGAAACTGATAGGCACAGAAACACTCTGGAGATTCTGGTAAACAGTGCAGCACAAGGATAGTTGAGTGGTGACAAACCTTTTAGGCCCACTGCAGCACTTGTGCCATAGGTTAGCCACCAAGAAAGTGGATAATGCCACGGGGAGCCAATGCACAGTTGCTACCTCTGCTATACATTTAAGACTAAAATAAAGCCTCCCTTGCCAGATATCCTAGATGTCAATCTCACTGGAGCCTGGAAAAGTGGGTTAATATATATCAACATATTTTCTTTTCTATTTTAGCAGCCTGCTTATTACAATTACCAAGAAATGGCAAAGATCATAGGAACGTGCACACAGAGCTCAGCCCAATGATGTTTATGAAATGAATAAGGATGGGAAACAGGATACCACTATCATCCATGGGCAGGTCTGAGCTTGTGTAGTCTGGAAGAACAATTAATACAGTTTTATGTAATAATACAGGGACTAGCAGCATTTAAGGCTGTGCATCAGATTAATCAGGGGTTAAGCAGTATCAGAGAATTAGAGAGCAGACCTGATTTTGAGGGGCATGAGGTGTTTGACTGTAACACAGCTGCTGATAGGAAGTAAGGTCAAGACCTAGGCAGGTCAGGAGAGCCCCAAGACAGCGGTATAGCAAATGCTTAAGTATTTCGACAGAAGTTCACTGTAGCATTTCCCAATTTCTGTGGTGCAATTACTTCTACTATGACCAATTTCAACCTATCAATGTGATATCACAGAATTTGGAGCCAGGAAGGAAGGTACATAGTTAGCTCTTGAGATCCACTACAAGTTGCTTCAGTCATACTTTCTTAGGGCCTGGGGGATAGCTTGGTAGCATCGCACCTCCTAAGGAACTGTGAGGCTCTGGGTTCAGTCTTTAGCAATACAATACACGTGTGTGTGTGTGCGCGCACACACACACACCCACACACACACACACACACAGCTAGAGTGATACTCTTCAGCCCAATGCAGAAAACTTTTTAAAAATAATACTTAAAAATTTTAAATAATGTTTATGAATTTCTCAAATGGCTTCATCCTCTCAATTCTCTCCATATATATTTAAAACAAAATACCATAACTGAAAGCTTCTAATAACTGAGGAAAGCAGTCCTTATCTAGATTGCAAATTACTGCAATAATCTATGGACAAAATATGGCCTAAAAAGTTATTTTGTCTAGCCATGTGGCATTTTAATATTTTTTAAATGGCTGAAATAATGAGAAACTCAACTTCTAGACTTCTGACTTCAAGGAAAAATTGGGAGACCTTGCAAACCAGTACAGTTTTCCACATGGCTAAGATCCCCTGATGCACGGAAGGAGGACCTTTTCCTGGAGAGAACTGTCTTCAGGAGACAGAAACGTGATTTTTTTCTCCTTGACCGCCTGCAGGTTACAAAGGCCACATGACCTGAGGCAGAGAACAAGGAGACAATCCCCAAATCTGTTTTCTCTTTCTGCTGGTTACACCGTGTATATTCCATTTCCTAGTCCACTTGAACTAAGATGGCCTTGTAATTGGCTAGGCCAGTGGAGAAGCAGAAGAAATGGTACATTTCCAGGTCTGGTCCATAGAAGCTGAGCTGAAAGTTCTCAACACATGTGCTTTTCTTTCACTAGCTGGGCTGGAAGGAAAGGCCGCACACAGCAATCTGAGGTCATGAGGGACGGGGAGGGGGTGCTACTAGACACAGAAAGAAGGTGGAGCTCTAAATGACTGTGTAAGCAACCACTTCCCCAACCAGGAGCAGACTCAAGGAGCAATGACTTTACGGTGTTGAATTTCTAAAACGGGGAGCTGGGGTGTAGCTCATCTTGAAGTGCCCTTTGTTGGCTTTTCTCCATCCCCGTGAATTCCTGCTGCTGTGAGATCTGATTCACTTTGCTTCCAAAATTATTTATGTGCCCCCCAGGACATAGATTTTAATCCTCACTCTAGGCCTTCCTATAACTCTCGCAGGAAGTTTAATGTCTCAGGACCTCAATCTACTGATCTGTCAAATAATATGTTGATTACAAAATCCCTAAATTCTATAAGAATCTCAACATGTTCAGAATTTCTAATTTCCATTATATCATTCAATCGCCGGTGTGCGGGTTCCTGGAATGCAGATGACATCATTCACTGAAGGTGTCAAGTAAAATAAATTATTTTCATGGCCACACTGTCCTACATAACTCAGTACTTTGATAGATATTACAAAATTATATGTGAGTTTATATGGGTCAAGATGCAAATTAGAGGAGAATGATTCAACTTCTCATATTCAACTTTACTGTATGCACAATTCAATAAAAATGTAAAGAAACGGAGATGATCCTTCTTGAAAACTAGAGTTCACAACTAATAATTTGCCAGAAAAATTTTGTGCTAGATATTTTAGTTTTAGGAAAGGAGTAGAAGTGAAACAAGGTCAATGTACTCTTGATCTTGATTCAGCTTTTCAATTTCACTTTTCCCCCAACGGGCAGAATGAGATTTTGGATTCTGCTATATAAGGAGTGAGATGAAGAAAGCTGAGATTTGAATTTAACATACTGTTGCTTATAGTTTAAAAGAATGTTATATAAAAAGTTTTTGTCTCAGAAAACAGATTTTGTTAATGCTGTCATATTATTTTTCTTAAATGACTTTCAATTTTTCCCAGTAAGTCTTTTTCCAAAACCAGTAATTTACTGTTGCTATGTGAGTTGCTTGACAATATTCAAGAGACTTTGCCAAAAAGTGAAATACAATTTATTTTCAAAGAAACACAGTATAATGGAAAAAATAAATTAACTTACACTGCCAGACATTTTATCCAGTTCACTCATGGCCTCATGAATAGCAGCTTCTAAATGGTTATTTAGCTTTCCACTTCTGAAATTAATGAAAACAACACACCAGATTAATAAATGAAAGAAACAAAATCTCAATTTAATTCCCTAATCAGAAAACAAAAGTACCAATTCCACCAGAGAAAGTCCATTTATATGCACATTTGAAAAATTCAGATGAAAAACATCACTCTGGGATTTTCACTACTGAATACTAATGATTAAAGTCACAAAAGTATTTTAAAAATTGAACAATTGAACATATGCAGTAAGGGAAAACAGATCCTTTTCCCTTCTATATACTTTTTCCACAACTTGGTGACTTTGGAAGAGAGCTGGGCCGGGGTCTCTTTTCCCACCCACGTAGCTCATCTTCCGGAATCCAGTAGGCCTTCTTCCTGTTTCATCTGTCTCAAATTCCCAAGACCTCGCTCTGAAGGGTGGAGGGAGCGAACTGCAGGCTCTGGCCACTAGGGAGCGCCCTCTGCCCTTTCTGGAGCATCCTGATTTCTAGAATAGAGCAAAGTGAGACTGAAAGTTTGGCATATTTGCTAGGCAGGAAACAGCTAATTAACTTAGCTATTTTTGAGGCTCTCAGCCTGACTTCTACCACATCTCCCCACAAACTAAAATACCACCCCTCTCTGAAGAGATACAGAAGGCTGGTCTTAGGATATTTACTATGCCTTTGACTTTTCTCTGCCCTCAGCATCCCACAGCACGTAGCTGGCTTGAATAACATACTATATATGTATCATTTTTGAAATTTAAACTGATGAGATTTTTCTAGTAATTGCAACACCACTGAAATCCAAAGTATCTATCTTTGTGGTTATGTATGCTTTGCCCATCCTATTAACTTGTTTTTTTCTACTTTATCCATATAAACAACTGCCAAGTTATTCCAAATTCTGAGGTGAATCGTTTCCTTTATCCTGTCAGGACACTCACTGGACCGGCTACAGCAGTAAACCTTACCATAGGCTATTCCCATGGCTCAGAGTTAAGGTCTACCTCAGCATCCTCCCGCAAGTTTGCTGGGAGGAGTTTGGCGCACTGTCCCTTTTTGTTTGGCCAACACGTGTTTAAAAACATTTGGAACTTCCGGGGAATGCCTTTGGATGCAGCCTTTTGGTTCGGCAGACCCGTCTCTAGGTTTCGTCCTCAATAAGGCACGATGGTGGAATTTATATGTGTCATTTCTTTCTGAACCTTAGAGACTTACGATTTCCCTCTCCGAGTATTACGTTTTAGGCACACTGGAAAGGCTGTGTATATTTGCTAAATAAAAACAACTATCCAAAAATAGCATGGATGGTTCTATGTCTTGAAAAACATATATGTGCTATTAGGCAGAGTGGGTAAAATTAATTATATGAATATATATAATTACAAATAATTTTCAGAAGTAATAGTCATAAATATTTTTACCCAACTATAAAGATGCAATAACATTACCATTAAGGGTAAGAAAGTTATACAACAATATTAACTTTAATGAAAAGTTACAATTTTAGGACATTTGTCTTTTTGCTCTTCATTAAAATATTTAAAATATCTATTAAACCTTACATTAATTTAGGTGAAATTAATACAATACAATGTCTTGATTTTAATAAACTTAAAACAGTTAAGAAAGGGAGAAATTACTACTTTTGGAGGAGAAAACAAGTACACAGCTGTGGAGCGTGAAATTGTTCCTCCGTATCAGGAGAATCTAGATGCAACGACAGACTTCCTCAGACAGCAGATCTGCAGACCAGCTCTGACACTCACTCGCCGGGTCGGGGAACAATGAAGTTAGAGGAGGGGGAAAAAAAGCTCCGAGTTCAGTCCTCTAGCTTAAAGGGCCTTCCCATAGAGCTTTCCCTACTATTTTGTATTCCCCACTGACATTTAATAATAAACATTTTTACTAATGGACACTTTAAAACCTACTTGATTAAGCAATAAGATGTCCATATAATCACATTTCTAATTATTAATGGAGATAATTGCCACCTTTCATCTTCATTCCCTGTATTGTCACACATTATCCTTATCTTCACTCATCTTTTTAAAAAGCCAGGTACAAATCTGTGGATGACACCAGAAACGAGGGGAGCTGAGAAGCTGCATGTCAGTCACTTTCCACTGTCCGGTTAGAAGGACTGCAACTCCCGTCCGTCCCAGAACCAGCTGGAGGGGGCCTGACACTGGCAAACCCTCAACCCTGAAATCTAGTCCATAGAGAAAGTAGGTAGACATGAGAAAATCTAAGTCTCACTTTTGGTTTTACATTGAAATTGTGACATTTACACCACTTAACAATTTCCAGGTTTACAAAAATCAGTTTACTAAAAAGTGTACATACAGATGGAAGATGTGATTTTCCATTAATGAAAATCATAACAGATCAAAAAGCTCTAAAATCTTTTGAATAAAGTGATTTCCACATGTAAGTACAAAATTACTCCAAGTAAAGTGTTAAGGAAACATTACTAATTCTTATGTGATTAGGATGTAATTAGTACACCAGTTTAAATATATTTATTTATTTTACAGTTTGATTTAATATGGTAGGAATTAAAATGACTACACAAAGTTGTAAACATCTAATATAGTGGTAAAATGTTTCAGCCAGCATATATAACATAATTTTGTTTCCTTTACTACATCTTTATAATACCTACTTAATGAATATCATTTGCCTATTAATACTTTATGTTATCTGTAACACATCTATACTATGAATTAGTAAGTGAATTGAATGAGAGTTTTGGATCATAGAGATTAAGGAACCTAACCAGGGGATACACAGCTAGGACGTGCCAGAAACAGGACTTTGTCCCACGTCAAACACCAGCATCTTAATATTTTTGTTGCAAATGCAACTACCTTGCTTTTTTGTTTTCTTCTCTTTCTTTCTTCCTCTGTCTAAAAATTTTTGCCATCTTAAAAATTCTTCTGTTGGGGCCGGAGGGTTGGCTCAGTGGTTCTGGCGCCTGCCTCGCAAGCGCAAGGTCCTGAGTTCGATCCCCGGTAACCACATATAATGCTGGGCGTGGAGACACGCCCACCGACAATCAATACCGCATACCACAATGCTGGGCGTGGTGGCTCACGCCTGTCATCCCAGCACTCGGGAGGCAGGGACAGGAGGATTGCTGAGTTCGCGGTGGCTTGCCTGGGCGCCATAGTGAGCTCAGGGCCAGCCTGAACTACAAAGCGAGACCCTGTCTCAAAAAAAAGCAAAAAAAAAAAAAAAAAATCTTCTGTTGCTATTTCTCAAGAACTGTTCACATGGGTACAAAGGAGGACAAATACTCTATACTTATGCTTTCTACTCTTATTCCTTACTCAGTCCATGACCACTCTGTCCACGCCACCCCATGGGCTGGAAACTCTTCACTAAGGTCACCTATGGCTCTAGTTGTCCCATCCAATGTTGATTTTTCAGTTCTTGTCTTATTGAACGAGAACATATCTGGCCTTTGATCATTTGATCATCCATGAAACTTCCAAAACTTTATCTTTAACCTCAGAGTTGTCCTTGAGTGTCCACTGTCCTTCGAATTTTGATCACTATGCTCTGTCAATTTTACCTCCTAATTTTTCGTGACAATGTTCCTTCTCTTCAGTTTTCTTAACATTCATCTTCCTACACATATATGTATAGGAAGTGTCCTTCAGCCACTTCTAATAAGATAAAGATCCTATTTTCCCTGCCTAAGTCTTCATGATTTAGTTTCTGGTTACTCCTCTGGCCATGATCTTCTAACTTCCTAACCTTCCCCCACATCCAACTGCTGGTCTCATCTAAACTCTATTCTTCCCCATCCCATCTTGGTCTGGCTGATACCTACATTGCATGTAAAGCTTCTTGACTCAGATATTGTTTGTTTTTTTTAAAGCCTGATTTTAATGGCATTTCTATATAGTCCCCAAATATGTTATTTCCACATTTTAATTTTTGTTTCTGGAATGTATCTCTTGGAAGCTATCTCTTTTACTAAATCATGAGTTCCAGGGACTGTGTAGCACTGTGCCTGGCACACTTATTTTCTAAATAAGTCTCTTTAAATTGAGAAAAAAATGATTTGTTATTTTATACCATGCATCAGTTGTGTAAATGCAACTATTTTTTTGAGCTATTTGGGTTCCAGTATCCCCATCAGTAAATGGACTCAGTAATTATGGGCCACTCAGTGACTGGGAGAATAAAATAATGGACTTGAAGTCCCATGTGCAAAGTGTACAGCATTCTACAGGCCACCTACAAGACAGGTCAGTCTGGTCAGACAATAGTATGATAAAGCTTTCTTGCTAACATTTGCTTCGCATTTCTTCTTTTACCTCTCCACTCTATGCTGTGAGTTTGTGGCTATCAGGAAAATTCCTTTTGATAGTGCCCATATTAACTCACCACAAACAGTAACCTGGCTTTGAAAAAACAGTTTCCAAATCATGGTTTGTTACTCATTACCTCTCTGAAAGTGCTAAGTAGAAAGCACATGAGAAAATAACCCAATTCATTTGGAAGCAATGTATCTAAATATATGGAGGTTTTTCATTTCTATAGCAGCAACTCTGTTTTGGATATAATCCAAGTACCTGGCATGTTTCACTGGTGGAAACATTTTGAGAAACTTTTACACCAGAGAAAAGGACACTGTGGATGGTCTGCAGTAACTGATCGGCTGTATATGTGTGATGTAGCTACTTGTGATTTCCCTCCTTTCTTCTGGACCTGGCTTATTTTTACTGGCTTTGTCCAACTCTAACCTCTGCAGAGGAAGTGTCATCCATCAGAGTGGAGGGGACCTTTATCTAGGTGCTCTTCACAAGATCTGTTTATGGCAATTCATTCAGTCCTCAACACTAGTGCCAACATGAAGCCTACACGCAGGTATATAGGACTTGCCCTGTGTCTGTCATCTGCTTGCAACTCAGTCTATGGAAGTGAACATTCTCCTAAAGATCTGTTGACTTAAAATTTTCCCTCTTGAAAGAATTGTTGAGGGCCGGAGGGTTAGCTCAGTGGTTCCGGCGCCTGCCTCGCAAACGTAAGGACCTGAGTTCGATCCCTGGTTACCACATATAATGCTGGGCGTGGTGGCTCACGCCTGTAATCCCAGCACTCGGGAGGCAGACACAGGAGGATTGCTGAGTTCGCGGTGGCTTGCCTGGGCACCATAGTGAGCTCAGGGCCAGCCTGAACTACAAAGCAAGACCCTGTCTCCGAAAAGCAAAAAAAAAAAAAAAAAAAAAGAATTGTTGAAAGCATCACAAAGGAGAAAAGAGTGCTCATTAGTATGTTTTACTGACATCAGTATTTAAACTGTTTAGGTAAGATATACTTAGTATTTTGACTTCCAATTTATAGATCTTGATGTGAAAACATGTTACAGTTATATTTTAAAAGAGATAAGATACAGAAGGACTAAGCCCATTTCACAAGATCCATTATACATCTTAGTACTTGTTTTCACTTTGTTTCTCCCATCAGACAAACAATTTGATATTTACACATATGTGTCCTATTTATTTCACTGAAGAGTATGACCTCAAGGTGTATCCATTTAGTTTTAAATGATTCTAGTTTATCTTTCTTTATGGCTGAGTAGTACTACATATATATGTGTAGTGTAAATATATCACATCTTCAAGATTTAGCTATGGCAGACCATGCTGCTATAAACACAGGTGTACATACATGGCTGCAGAATGACATTTTTAGTTCCTCTGGGAAAATACCAAGAAGGGGAATAGCTGGGTCAAATGCAACTTCTAGTTTCAGGTTTTTTTAATACAGATATTGTGAAATAGGAAGAAAATGTTCAAAGAGGAAGGGGATCTGGGGAGGGAGGAAAGAAGGGAAAGAAAAATATGAGAAAAGAAGGAAATAATGGAAACAAAGCTGTTATAAATAGGAAGGGGTGGAGGGGGGAAGGGAGGGCATGGGAATAGGAAAAAATAAGAAGCAAGATATTTCATGTACAGATACAAATTCCCTATGATGAATGTGATCATAATGTATACCTAAAATGTACTGATAAGCTCAATGAAACAAACAAACAAGCAAAAAACAACAAAAGGACTGAGACTAGGTGTTAATATTTGGGGAATAAATGCAATATTATTTTATAAATAAAAATTAATATATAATTCTTGGTTGATAATGCATAAATCATGGCAATCGAACAGCTAAATCAAAAATATATTTTAAAATATAGGTATATAATGCACATTTGCAGTTTTCTACATTAAATATGAATAGCCATGATCCATAAAACTACATTGTATAAGAGCAAAAATGATTTCTAATATTATCTGCCTATCTGTACAACATTGTACTCAGAAAATAAAGGTCCAGAAAAGCTTGATAATGGCCTAAAGATAATATATACACAAATACAATCTTATAATCCCAGAGGAAACCTGCTTTAAAGTCTATACCCTCTCCTCGCAGCCAATATTCATTAGTGAGCATCAGTTTGACTAAATGGTGAATCTGTCACATTTACACGTGTACTACTAGGTGTTATCTGTCTCACCCCAAAGTATTAGAATTACAAATGAGTAGACTTACTAAACTTCTCTAGTGTATTTAATTGACATTTAGATAACTAATCAGCCTATTTCCCACTGAATGAGAGGGACAGAGTTAGAGGGAGTGAGGAAAGACCCGATGAAGAAGCAAGTACCACTCACAGGAGAAATGTAAATTGCGATGTATTTTTTTGTAATAGCTGGTTTGGCTTCACGTAGCGGTTCTCTTTGGTGATTAGTACTGATTGCACGGAGGCAGGTTGCGACACAGACCAAATCAGTGAGATTTTATCGTTCCTTTGAAGGAAAACTGGCAAGTTATGTTCTCACGAAACAAAGTAGAAAACAAAAATGCTTACTTTCTGTTTCTTTTCCGGGCTCGGCTGTATGCTTCGAAACCTTCTGTTAGTGTCTTCAACTTCTCGGGCTCCACCTGAGTGAAGGTATGAAGACCAAACCACATTACCCAGACCTGTAATGTTAAACACGGCTTTTACTTTCCCGCGGAACAAGCAGGTGCGCAGCGGGAGGAGCTTGGACCTTCCCTGCCCTGCCAAGTTCTCTGTCCGTGCTCAGAGATTGGTTCTGCGGCTCCAAGCAGCAGCATCCGAAGAAAGGTAAGACTGGCTTTGAAGGTGTCAACGTTTGAAAACAACATCTGGGGAATAAAACTTGGTATTAAAATGGCTTTCATTTCACAGAATCATATAAATCAGAAGTCTGGTTTGCTTTCTCCACAGCCTGATGCTTAGCAACCACACATCAGAATTTCTTTAAGGAAAAATAGGAGCCGTAATGGGGAAAGACAGTGGGCTTTGTGGCCAAGAGATTAGAGTTTGAGTCTTACTCTGTACTTCTTAGCATGAACACTTAACTTTTCTGAGACTCAGTTTCCTCCACTTTAAAATGAGGACAATAACAATTACCTTCTTGCTGGACTTGCTGTGGGCGTTGGAATGTGACCTCACTGAGTACAGCCTAGCGTAGAGCAACTATTATCATTTAGGATGTGTCGTGCTCCCCTGCGGCCTCAAAGCAAGTGGGGTACAGGCCAAGGCCGGTTTAGGCTGATGTGGAAGAAGAGTATTTTTAAGAATATCTTATGGTGGGCTGGGGATTTAATTTATATATATCTTATGGAATGTCCCTCTCCTGTCCCCCTTTACCACCACCAGTTTGTGGAAAGTGTTACCTAAATGGTGGTGGTGGTGGTGTGTGTGCACAGCCTTTATCACCCCGTTCCATCTGCCCAGTGATCCCTCTCATAGTTCTCAAGAAAAATGATGAATAGGAAAACTTGCATGTCAGTTGTGAATAAAAGGACTGTTAGAAAACTTTTCTATTTTTATTGACCTGTAAAAAAATTGGTCTAAGTAAAAACAGTGTTGCTTGCTGTGTAAACACAGCTTTAAGGCAAATATCCAAGCCATCTGTTACTCCAGTTTCTCTTCCTTGCTTTTAAACTATTTCTATGTCAAAATTCAGAGCTCATAAAAATACCTGAGAAAGAAAACATATACTAATAAGCAAAGAAATTATTAACTTTTGCTTTTAAATCTTCACATATCTGACCCATTTAAGTAATTTATAAGTAACTTCTCTAAGATCCTTTGAAATCTCTTAAGGTTAACAAAGTGTTTCCATTTATATGAATATGAGATTTCCAATTGTTCAATGAGGTAAAAAAAATCAAACAATGGAAACATTTTTTTCCTTTTTATTATTTGTACTTTGTCCTAAAGGATTTAAATGTATCACATGCACAAGTTCACTGGGGATATCTGACCCATTGTGTGTCAGAGCAAAAGACAACTATGTTATGTATAATACTTCAAATCAACAAAATTATTCTCTTATTGGATGACTAAAAAAGCTTAAGTAAGCAGAATACATTCATGTATTGTTATGAAAAGAAAAGGTCCCAGATAAATTTTCACATTTCCTGTTAGACATGAGGTTTCATCTTATGTTCACTCACATGTATGAGAGATGATGTGCATATTATACTTATGTAATCAATAACTGATTCCATTTATATTTAAATCATCTTCTTGCCTACAGAAAGGGAGCTGTCCTATAAAAAACGTTCTATTAGATATAAACTGGTGTAGTGAGAAATTTTAAAAGGTATTGATCAGGCCACAGAATCCAGGTTCACACTGAAGCAAAGGAAGACACAATAAAAATTTACCCTCTTATGTGCAAATGGAGACATCTGGAGGATACACTAATAAGTGAAATAAATAGATCACAGATAGGCAAATACCAGATCTTCTCTTTGATACGAGCACCTATAGATGCAAATGAGCTCTAGAAAGTATGACAGTTTTTGTAGAATAGGAAATTTCCATAGGAAACTTGGTGTGGGAATGTAATGAGGGGAAGGAATAAATATGATTCAGAAAGAAAAGAGCATGTATATAGGGGGTGGGGAGGGGTGGGTGGGTAGGGATACGGGTAAAAATGAGAATTAACTTGTGTCATATACTGGTACAGATTCCCCAATGTTATATGTGATTGTGAGATATATATAAATTGTACCCATAAAGAATTCAATTAAAAAAATAAAGAAAAAAATTTACCCTCTTGATCTTAATGTGAAAAAACTGTTAGGTCAAACTATTTTTTTAATGTCTGTTAGTTTTATTTTTAATGAAATAAGGAATAAGGGACAGTAAAAACATTTCTTGTGTATTTTCATATGAAAGGCACTGTTTTATCATTTAATACGATAGTACTACCAACTGGTATCATTTTTCTTCTGCACAGAAGACTAGAGTTTAGTTAACATGGCCAGAAGTAAAATTCAACTCTAGTTCCAAAATATTTAACTTCTTTCCACCATAACAACTGCAATATTTTTGAAATAGTCATTTTATATATATATATAAATTATGTATAACACTTTATCTAATATATATAACAAGTGTCATATATAATTTAAACATATATAAAATTATACATAAAATTACACACATACATAAAATATACACACTAATGTACACTCAAAAATTAAACTAAAGTGAAATTACAAGTTAACACAAGTTTAGGCAATAACTTATTCAAATTTGTCTTCAATTTTTTTTATGATTAGATAATTTTTCAGTGATTTTCTTCCTGAACTAATTCTCTACTCGGTTCTTCTTTGCAGTCTGCCTTGGAGGCTCTAAGGTACTGTCATAATGAACTATATTATTTATAAAGGACTCAGTAACCTTGGAAGACAAAGCAATGATAGTGCTTTCTGAAACTAAATATAAACAAGATACATACCACTGTGGATTTCTGCTATGAGAAGATTATATCCAGAGGAAAATGTTTAATTATTTTCAGAACTTTAGTACTTTTCTATATTGTGTAATATATTTGAAGATTGTGTGTTGTTTCTGGGGAAATATTCATATATTAGAACAATATTCAAGAAACTTTTAATGATACCTCAAAAAACTGGTATCAGAGAAAACAAAATAAATTCAATTTATCATCAAATGGAAATCATGTTTAATGATTTAATGAAATTCTCTTAGAAATTAGTTAACTTGTGAAACACAAAAATGCTGGAAATCAAGTACACAAATATAACATTAAAAAGGTTAAACATACATAAATTCTTTTTAAAAACGCTGCAGGAGCAAGTAATTTAAGATACTTAATGCTTTTACTTATAATTATCAGATCCTTGTACTTTTTTAAGTCAGAGGTTCTATAAAATAACTTAATTCCTATCTAGTGAGAAATTGGTAGAGGACTTCATAATTTATCTTTAGTCGTAATATGCCAAGGCAGTCTCATCCCAATAATAATGATAATGATGTTACTTAGTAGTAATGACCATCATGGCATAATTCTTTTTTTTGAGACAGGGTCTCACTTTGTAGCTCAGGCTGGCCCTGAGCTCAGTGTGTAGCCCAGGCAAGCCTGGAGCTCAGCAATCCTCCTGTCTCTGCCTCCTGAGTGCTGGGATTACAGGCGTGAGCCACCACATCCGGCATTGTGGTATGTGGTATTGATGGCTGGTGGGTGTGAGTCACCACGCCCAGCATTTTATGTGGTTACCAGGGATCAAACTCAGAACCTTGTGCTTGTGAGGCAGGTGCCGGAACCACTGAGCTAAATCTCCAGCCCCATATTTTTGTTTGTTTGTTTGTTTGATACTGGGGATCAAACTCAGGACCTTGCACTTGCCATGCAGGTGCAGCACCACTAAGCTATATCCCTGGCCCTATTATGGCATAACCCTTTATATATGTTATTTAATAATTATAAAAAGATACCTGAAATGCCTGTGTATAGTTCACATATTGTTTTATATATACACATGTTGAATATTTTTGACATCAGCAAAATTTTTCTTTCACTCAACCAAATTCTTTAGATACAATAATTCTTCAACACACAGTCTCACAGTATATTCAGTGGAGTTAGAAACATATCCATAAATCCAGGCAGTATTATATGGTAGAGGATAAAGTGCTTTTCTGAACAAGGCCGAGTTTCTGGTTATTTATTTGCTCACGAGGCACATATTAAACATTGGATGATTTAACTTTGTTTGGGGTCAGCAGAGCAGGATGCAGTGCATCTCAGAAGTAACAAAGGCTATGGCAAAAGGAGATACAAATCTTTCAGAAAGCCACACCAATCTTCTAAGTAGAGGTATTGTACATATTTCAAGAATCTGGATCAATGATCCTAGATCACTTTTGAATAGAACCAGTTAACTAGAAACAATGTCAAAATCCCCTGCAGCCTTCATTCTGATAACACCTCTCTCTGTCAATTATTTGCTGCTACTTAGTGTTGGGGAAAGCTGTCAAATAGAGGTCAAAGGATAGAGCCATATCACAGACTTTATAACAGAGCTAAGGTAGCTGACCTCAAATTTCCTTGAAGTTCTTCACTTTCCTTTCATTTTTGTTGTTGTTGTTGTTGGTGGTGGTGTGTGTGTGTGTGTGTGTGTGTGTGTGTGTGTGAGAGAGAGAGAGAGAGAGAGAGAGAGAGAGAGAGAGAGAGAGAGTCTCTGCTCTGTAGTTCAGGCTGGCCCCAAACTCGCTAATGTAGTCCAGGCTACCCTCAAACTCAGCAGACCTCCTGCCTCTGTCTCCTTAGCGCTGTGTTTGCAGGTGTGAGCCACTACCCCCAGCACTGTGGTATGTGGTTACTGGGGAATCGAACTTGAGACCTTGTGCTTGCCAGGCAGACACTGGAACCACTGAGCTATATCCCCAGTCCCACTTTCTGTTCCATTTTGACACTGTTTTGCTGCTGGGGGAATGGTATGATGAAAAGAGTACTAAGCTCCGTGTTAGATGCCTGCGCTGAGAACCTGCCTTAATTGGCTATGATCGGTGCCCTGAGGTGCGCCGCCTCTCTGAGCTTCAGTTCTCTCAGAGGCGAAATGGGGATAAGGATGCACATTGTTTTGGATCACTGAAAGGGTCTGAAAAGGATCATGAACATGACGTGCTTTATAAACGCCAAAGTATTCTTTTTCAACATGTCACTAGTGGTAAGTGAAATTATTTTAGGGGGAACATGAACAAACCTTAAAACATTTTAAATAGTTATATATTCATATAGATTTATATTACAAAAATAGAAAGGGTATTATGGCCATGATTTCTGACATAGAATAAGAGTGAAAGTGGCCTGAATAGAACCTCATGAATACATGCCCAGTACATTTTTGTTGGGTTAATAAATTAATAAACGAACTGAAAAAAAATTTAAGGAACATAGTATTAGTAATATACAGAGTTATCTGAAGTCTGGAAAATACAGATCTAAAGAAAATGCAAATATGAAGCATTTATTAGGTTTATTACTATCACATATTTATTAAATAGATATTTAAAATAATAGGACTATTTAAAAAACCTGAACAAAATCCTACTAACTTAAACCCTTCTCCACTGTTGGTGGGAATGTAGACTAGTACAACCATTATGGAGATCAGTCTGGAGATTCCTCAAAAAACTAGGATTAGGGCCGGAGGGTTAGCTCAGTGGTTCCGGCGCCTGCCTCGCAAGCACAAGGTCCTGAGTTCGATCCCCGGTAACCACATACAATGCTGGGCATGGAGTCACGCCCACCAACAATCAACACCACATACCACAATGCCGAACGTGGCCGCTCACGCCTGTAATCCCAGTACTTGGGAGGTAGAGACAGGAGGATTGCTGAGTTCGCAGCAGCTTGCCTGGGCACCATAGTGAGTTCAGGGCCAGCCTGAACTACAAAGTGAGACCCTGTCTCAAAAAGCAAAAAAAAAAAAAGAAACAACAACAAAAAAAACTAGGATTAGAGGTTCCATTTGACCCTGCTATTCTCCTGCTGGGGATATACACAAAAGAATTACAATATTCATATCACAACAACATGTGTGCACCCATGTTTATAGTAGCTCAGTCTGTGATAGCTAAATCTTGGAAGCAACCCAAATGCCCATCAACTCTAGACTGGATAAAGATGTGGGTTTTAAAAAAATAAAATGGACTATTACTTTCCCATAAAGAATGATGAGATTGAATCATTTATACTCAAATGGATGTACCTTTAGAACATACTCATAAGTGAAATAAATAGTTCACAGATGTGCAAATATCATATATTTTCTCTGATATGAGAAACTGAAGTTATAAATGTGTTCTAGAATGCATGATTGATATTGTGAAATAGTAAATATTTAAAGGGTAATGGGGTTTAGGGGTAAATAATGAAGAAAGAAAAAAATTTTAAAAAAGGAAACAATGCTTGTGTACATAGGGGTGGGGCAGGGGTAGGGTGGGTAGGGCAGGGGGAAAAATGAGAATTAAGTTGTGTCATATATTGGTACAAGTTCTCAATGTGGAGTGTAATTATGGTGTGTATATATAATGTACCAATACAATGTACCAATAAAAAGAAATTTGTGTCACAGAAGCATGCATTTGCCTCCGACTTGAGATTCTGATTCTGACAAGCCTGTGATTCTGTACTGAACCCGTCACTCGTGTGAATGGACACACACTGAGCATTCTTGTTCGGTGCTGCTCAGGAACAGAAAGTTCCCAATATTCCCCAGGTGACGGCAGTACACCTTCCCGTCTTACTCAAACTTTCACTCAGGTTAGTCTTGATATTCACATTTTTGGTCTTATTTCATTATTATTTCTTACTATTTCTCAAATTTTGATCAGAAACTCACTTAGTTGACTTAGATGTTACCTTTCTTATTACTTTCCAAAACCTGTTCTCCTTTTCAAGGAGATCTTTGTGCTTTTAGAACATTGTCTCCCTCTCATACTTTCAGCCAAAATGCAGCCTGGGTATTGTGGATATTGACTGAGTACAGAGAAAAGAGTTCATTTCCAATAGCAGTTAAGAAAATAGATGAGGCAAAGGGAACACATAAAGAGTACTTTCAACAGAGAATTATAGTATTAAAGAACAAAAGTGAAGTAACACTGATAATCAAGCACAGAAAGAATATTCTCCAAGTTAAAACGTTTTGACACTAAGAAGAGCTCCCAAAGTGGGTCCCCAGGCTTGCCCTCTTAAGACTATGCCCCCTTGAATGCAAAGGAAGATGCATCTGGCTGTGTGCTGCACTAGCAAAATGTGGGTTCATGATACTGAAGTGAAACACAAAAAATTTTGCCTCCAAATAGATTTGGTTATGAGTTTTTTTTTTTTTTTTGAGACAGGGTCTCGCTTTGTAGTTCAGACTGGCCCTGAGCTCACTACGTAGCCCAGGCAAGCCTGGAACTCAGCAATCCTCCTGTCTCTGCCTCCTGAGTGCTGGGATTACAGGCACGAGCCACCACGCCTGGCGGTTATGAGTTTTATTCAAAGCACAATTTTATCACTACCTGCCCAACACAGCCATGTAGAAAAAAGCCAAAGTGTGATTCTAAGGAGGAGGCATTTTCCACACCGGCTTTTTCATATCAGTCCAACAACAGTATGTCATAGAAGAGAAATTTCTTGGTGCTGGTTTGGTAATAAATCTTTCCTCAAACTCAGCTCAAGTCATAATACACATTACATATAAGAGCAATGAAATATTAATACCAGTGGGATGATGTGCAAAAAGTCAAAGTTTTTTACATGGAAACAAAAATGAGAACTTCAAATTTTACTATTACTATTTGAGAGAACATTTTAGGCCTAACTTATACAAGATTAAAAGTGGCAGGTCATTATGAAAGGTACTTTAGAACATATTTTCCGTATTTTCAACTAATGACTGAGGTAAGTACATAAATATAATAATTTCCCTTCATAGTTGTATCGGTTTAAAAATCTTTGCAGTTTATGGTACACATATGTAAAACCAAAAGCAGCCATTGTCCTTTCCACCAGTTCCCTCTTACTCTGCTGAGGTAGGAAGGGCATGTGCAACTTTAGGTGCTGGGGGTTTTGCCTTCACAATGAGAAAAGTAACTAAGACATGTCCTCAACTTGACTAGTAAGCCCACCACACGTGGATAACACACAGATGAGAAATATAGTACTAAAGTCAATTACCACAGTTTCATAGCGGTGTCATCCTCTTCAGTCATACAGAATAAAAGATTAATTTTGAATGGGCCTCTTTGGTGGACTTGGATAATCTATCTATGGCATTTCATTTAATTCTTAAAACATCATTCCGAGTAGGAATTAATACTCCCATTTGAGAGATAAGAAAACTGTCACTCTCTGGAGATAATATAACCTAAACAGAGCACTTATATACAGGCAGTGCTTGGATTAAGCTCACATCGGAATGCTCAGTGACATACCTCTTTCTGCCACACTTTCTTTTCCCTCTAGGTCTCTGGTATTTGATGCTTAGAAATCATACCTCTTGGGAAATCACCTCGGAGCTGTAGAATATTTCAAATGCGCTGTCAATCATTTTGCTACATATTCTACCCCACTAAGGATTTAAGATATCCTTCTGAGACCATAAACTGCAAGTCCTTTTACCACAATGTCCAATAGAGCTTGTTAAAATATTAACGTAAGACCATGAGGATATCCTAGCTGTCTGTGGGGATCAGAGCTCCAGTCCCAGCACTGGCCTCTCTTAGACTAGAGATGATTCCTATAACATGAGAACACGAGTACTGCCTGGCTGGGCTTGAAACAGTAATCCGCAATCCTGTTAATTAATTACTCATATGCCCTATTTTGCCTACTTCCAGAAAGACTTAGGAGTGGCCAATTGAGAACAAAACTTTAGACTGAAAATAAGAAATGCTAGGTAGTAAGATAGGTAGGAGATAATAAATCTACCTTAAAACTTGATTTAACATAGATTTTATCTGGTGGGATCTGACTGAAATCTTGGATTATTTTTGTTTAGTAGACACATAACATGGAACCTAAGAGGGTAAGAAGGTTTACAATGATAATGTATAAGAAAGTTGTTTGGCAAAGCTTTTCTTTTGAGATACTAAAAAATTAAACACTGGGGGAAATGATCTCACATTTCACTGAAGCAAGATAAGAATGAATAGCTTTTACTAAAAAAAAAAACAGATTGTTTATGAAGCTAGTCTCTGCCTTTCTCTCAGGAGTTTATTAAGGAATTAGACATTTTAGAGAGTATAAAGAAGGGAGCTGAAATCACTGCTTACCTTTTTAAAAGCAGAAATCTGGTTATTAAAGCATAATGATTTATCCAACATCATAGAGTACTAAGGGGTTCTAGGTAAATAAAATTTCCATCAAAATTGGTTTGTTTCAGTGAAGACAAATTCTTTTTTTTTTTTTTTGAGACAGGATCTTGCTTTGTAGTTCAGGCTGGCTCTGAGCTCACTGTGTAGCCCAGGCAAGCCTCGAACTCAGCAATCCTCCTGCCTCTGCCTCCGGAATGCTGGGATTACAGGCATGAGCGACCACGCCCGGCACTGTTGTATGTGGCATTGATTTTTGGTGGGCACGAGTCTCCACACCCAGCATTGTATGTGGTTACCGGGGATTGAACTCAGGGCCTTGCACTTGCAAGTCAGGCGCTGGAACCACTGAGCTAACCCTCTGGCCCAAAGACAAATTGTTAAAATGTTTTGTTAGTGACCTTTCTTGCATAGATTATACTTCTTGTTACACAGAGCCTTAGCTTAATTTAATCTTCTTTTGATGAACCAGGATCACTAATGTGTCAAACAGAGGCTACCCGGCTTGAAGCCAGACAGCCTTCTTTGAAATTTCGCTTTTTCTGATATTATAAAATGAGAATATTGTTTGGCTCACCGGGCATCATTAAATAAGGAAAGTCCTCCCTTTGTTTTGTGAACTATACAAACAAAGGCTTTTATGAGGTAGACCTTTGGTTTTTTTCGTGTTCAAAAAAGTGAGGTGAGTTCTGAAGGAGATTTGTAAAAACATAAGTGCCTAGAGCTTTAAGACTGTATACCTTGCTTTTTAATGGTAGATAAATATTTCATGCATTGTCATTAATATTTTATTACATGTTTTCAGTTTTTACCTCAGAATGTGTACTTTAAATTATGTTTTCTGGATTACTAAACATATTTTTAGTGTATATTGATATGAAAGTTTTAACTTGTGCATGCAAAATTAAAATGTCAGCCAATCAAAAGAATATTTGAATTTTCTGAAGCACCTTTATGTTCCCTTCCAGGAATTTAGCTATTGACTAAAGTAAGGAAGAAGAATCTAGATTTTCAAACATTTACTACTTACTTTACATTTACTTCATTGTGAATAAAAAACTTGTTTGTTATTTACATGAAGCAAAATAAGTGTTTCTTGTACTCTTAAATATTGTTTGTTTTTTTAAAAAGAAAGTTAAACATCAGTGAATAACTCAAACTCAGGAGTCTGACAGCGCAGACTGATCAGAAAATTGAGACCACTCTAATGTGAAATGTGTTAGAAGTACATGCCTTTATCCTCCCAGGGGCGGACAAAGATATTTGGACAAGACATGCAGGACAGAAAGAATGTTTCCAGGGAAGGCAGCCATAATCTTTACTTGAGTTAAACTTGTTATAAAATGGCACACAAAAAAGACTTGATTCATTGGCACAGAATTTGTAAGACAGTTTGGTGTGTATAGTTTGTGTATGTAGCAGTACTATTTATATCATAAAAGCCCCCTTTTGCTGTTTCTAATTATTTCTTGAATAAACTGTCAAAAATATTTGGTTTACCAAGCTAGAAAATGTTTGTCTGGTCTCAGAGAGTATAGAGAATAAAATGTGTTGAGAATAGGAATATGGAATTCATTTTCTTATCAAACGTAGAAACATTATACCCAGAGTGTATCCTGACAAGTATATATTAGACATTATAAGCAAAAGTTTAAAAACCTCCTGTTCCTTTGGAGAAAGACAATCCTTTTATTGTGTTGGTAAAAATGCTTTCGGTTTCCTGCCATTAAATCTAAGTGGCAGTAAAAATTTGAGCAAAGTTGAAATAGTTCTTTATACAATATACTCTTTAAGAGAAATAATATATACCTGTAAGAATAATTTTACCTAAGAAGATGAAAAATTATGCTTCTTCATCATGTGAGGAGGTATGGGCATAATTATCTTCTGGGCAGATATAAATTGTTCTATGTATTTTAAACATTCTGGATATGGCTTGAGTAGTGAGCCAGTTTTACCATTTGAAAGGGAGGAAAGGAAGATCAGAAAACTCCTGCTAATTTCTTCTAAATTGAATGGTGGTTTCATGGAGAAGTTTTCATTTAATTTATAATGATCAGATTGTGTTAAGTAGAACCAGACCATGGGTTAAACATTTCCATATGTTATAAAGGCACAGAAGTTTTCCTGAAAGGAGACAGCATTCCAAATTCAGACATTACCTGCTGCTTCCAAAAATGGCTATAGCTACACCCCAATTTTCCCCCCTCCCCAGCTCTATGTGCTACACATAAGCATATGGAGGAGACACTGTCTCCTGGCACTTTTTGCCCCCTGGGAGGCACCACTTCTGCCACTCTTGTACCTCCACCAGCTACCACCCCCCTTCCCCCACGGTCATTGGCACTTGCCTTCATTCTCCGTTTATAGAGTGAAAACACTAGGTAAATGCAGAGAAAGAAGGCAGAATGGAAAAAACTCTGGAAATCTGGTTTTTTGGTTAGTCACTCTGAGCCTAGTGAGATCTATGAACGCTTCGTAACTCACCCCTTGTTGATATGACCTTTTGGTGACTATAACCATCCCCTCTTCATTTTATGCTCCAGAAGCTTGTGAGACCTCAATGAGTCAGGAAGAATCTTAAATTCAGATCCAAAGAATCCAAAGTGATGATAACAAAAAACAATAATTGACATCTGAACAAAGGTTAGTATTTGACAATGGATAAAGATTGGTATACCTTCCCTTCCTCGGGACTTTGTTGACATGAATTGTGAACGTCGTCTTCTCTTACCAATTTTCCAGGCCAGGAAGTCAGTCCTTTGATTTGGCCCCAGACCAAGTCGCCAACATTGAACGTCCTTGGTCTATAATGTATCAACTCATTTGAAGAAGGGGAATCTGGATTCCTTAGGTCATCTTCACTACTAATGCTTTTAGCGTCTGAAGGGCTGGGCACACACCCATTAATGCTTTTGGCATTAAAGTCTCCATTGTAATGGATGTAGTCTTTGACCAGAGAACCTTCCAAACTATTTGAGGAACTTGGAGACTGCTCCTCTAGGACTAGGTCTTGCTTTGCAGTGCTTAGCAGCTCTCCAAATCCCCGACTCTGTCGAGGTCTGTTCCCATTAATGTGTGCACATCTTTCCACAGTGTTCTCTAGTCTCTCCTTAAAACTGATCATAGTTCTTTTGTAGTTATTATACTTGAAATTTTCCTCCAGAATTTTATCCCCTTGACAGTTTCTTGGTGGTAATAGTATTGGGTGCTGTTCCCCAGAGAGAAATGGCAGTGTAGAGACATTGTTGGGCCTTTCGAGACAGGGACTACTGTGGATATGGCCTGGATGATCTAAAAACTCCTCATACTTCCACCTGTTTCGCTCTCCTCTGGGGCTTTGCTCCCCATCCCACTGTTTTTTGGATGTGTGGCAACTTGCTGATTTGAAATACTCAAACCCATCTCCTTCATTTGCATTTTTCCCATGGTCTAGATTCTTTGACAGCCGGGCCCCTCTTGCATTCCTCAGCCTGCCATCATGGTCAACACCTCCCATGTTCCGTCCATGAATGACCGCACTGACAGCACTGGAGAGATTTAACGGGTCGCCAATCGAGGCAGTGAAGGCACTCATGGCACTCAGAGCTGGAATCGGGCTGATCTGAGTGGTACTGTTCACGGCAGTGGTGATGACAACCTGCATTCCTTTGCTGGCTGCATCAACAACTGCTTTGTAAATGGCATCTACGGAAGCATCGCCTTGGCTACCCATAACAAGCCCATCTTTCACCTGCTGACTGAGGGATGGATCGATCCTCTGTTGCAGCTCACACGGTGTATCTTGGAAAGGTGGAAGTATTGTGTTTGGATTCTCAGGAACTGCAGTGAGCCCTGGCTGAGAGCTTATTCTTTTGTTTAGGAGAGCTGCATCTTCTTGCATTCTCACCTTAAGGAAGAGAAAGAAGTAAAGGGGGTCGGGAGAGAAATTTTTAAGGTCTCAAAAAGAAATGTCATAATTGTAAGATTTATCAAAGGACAAATACATCTAACAAGAAAGGAAACACAAAGAAAAAAGCTCAAAATGACCAAAAAAAAAAAAAAAGGCCCAAAAAACAAAAACAAACCTCCAGGCCTTATGAAAAGACTAATTATATTTGGGTACTGTTAGTTGAATTAACTCAACAAGTTTTCATTTTAAAAAATTTAAAAATTCCCAATATTCAGTTGTGATCATGATGTGCATATACAATGTACCTATAAAGATAAAACTTAATTTAAAAATTCCTGAACAGTTGCTAGAAAAATTAAAATTTAGACAGTTGAACACAAGATGTTTTCAGATTAGGACTTTATCAGTAGTGTTTCTAACTTACTGATATTTCTACTTAATTAAGTGAAATATAAGAAAATAAAATAAATTCCCAAATGACATTATGTGGTAATAACATCTACTCCTTAGCTACGCCAGACCACTGCTGAGTATGGACATCCCCACATGGTCAGGGACAGTGGCTCATTACAGAAGTGATTTCTACTTGGCAAACAGTGGAGGGAGGAATGCTTATCAGGGGACTTGGCAGAATTTCAGTACAAAAAGAATGAGTCCAGCTTGAGAAAGTGTCTAAGGTTATTTTAATTTTGGTAACATCTACCTAAAAAGTATTGCCTCATGACCCTCGATACTTTTCTTTTTTTACATTCTTTCCTATTACATGAGAATATGGAACTCCACAACATATCATCCTCTCACTTACTGTTATCCTGTTGTCTACATTTACCAGATAAAATCCAAATCTTGGGTTATCTATATGGCAGTACCTTGTGGACAGGAGTATATGGTTCCCAACTTCCGCTGGGACCCTTGGACCCCGTGATCTTCTACTTAGGTACCACTCTCATTTCCCACAGCTACTCACCTCTTTGTTTCTTTCTTCAAGCTGGTTGTTGTACTGTTACTCACACTGCACTTAGTAGATTTCCTTAACTCACAAAGTGGAGCTCCTCAGGTAAGTGTTCTTATAGCTTCATACACTCTATTCTCTGCTCTTGACAGCACACATTTCTCTGTAACTGTGCCTGTCCTATATCTTGCCTTGCTTCCCAGTCAAAGAGGGGCCTCTTGTTCTTTGGGCAAATGAGCTCTACAACTCGACTGGATTCTCAGTTCTTTCTCAGGGATCTGGCCACATCTATTAGTTCTTTTCTTCTTTATGCCCAATCACTTTCAGTTTTTGTCTCTTTCGTTTACAGAATGATTATGTGCATGGCTTCCCTCAGTTTGTTTCCTTGTTTGTTTTGAAGACAGAGTCTTGCTGTGTAGTTCAAGATGGTCTTGAACTCACTAGGTAGTACAGACCAGCCTCCAACTTGATGCAATTCTTTTGCCACAGCCTCCAGAGCACTGGGATTACAGGTGTGCTCTGCTATGCCTGGCAATGGCTTCTATATTTTACAAGTTTGTGTTTAAGCTCATGTTCCCCTTGGAGCACTACTCTATCTCTCTTATGTCCTTCAAAGTGAGTTTTAAAAAGAATAGTCCATAGCCTTTAATTCCTAATGTCTCACTCACCTGTCACACTATGGCTTATACTATCATCACTGCAATCAAACTATATTCTACCAAGTCACTGGTCAGATTCTAATGGCTGAGTACAGTGGATTCTCTTCAAGCTTTGTTTTACTTGCTTTCTTGGTGATATGACTGAGAACTTCTTTCTCCTCTCTAAATTACTACATGATTATACACACACACACACAAATATTATTGTCTTTCCTTCCTTTTATTCCTGCATAAATGGAATTGCACAGTAGTGCTGTTGTGGAAATACTACAGTATTGGAGCCTTGTAGTCTTCCAGATTTTTCTATATTGGATTGTATACATCTAGTTGACCTTAATGCTACTAGGCAGATGGATACACCATCATGTATTTAACTCTTTCCATACTGATGAATTCTTAAGTGGTTCATAATTTATGATATCATAAATCATATTATAATGAACATTTTGGTGTGTGATTTTTGTGTTCGCATTATTAGACATCTTAAATTGATACATAGACATTGAACTTCCGAGCCAAAGTATCTGTATATTTAAAAACTTGATATACTGCTAAATTAGCCACCAGAAGAACCAAACAAACATTCATATAGATCAACAATAAT
The DNA here is from genome assembly GCA_004025085.1 of Thryonomys swinderianus. NCBI lineage: Eukaryota > Metazoa > Chordata > Mammalia > Rodentia > Thryonomyidae > Thryonomys > Thryonomys swinderianus. The sequence goes on from PVIC010003267.1 coordinate 44,298, forward strand.
CTGGGAGAATCTACTTCCTCATATTCTTGTTAGCAGTGCCTATTACCAACCCAGAGACGTTGCTAGCATTCGTGTAAGTTCTAATCATTCTTTTCATATAGTTACTAATAATTTATCCTTGATTTTCTGTGAATTAATATGCTTCTGTTGGTAATTTTTCTAGTAAATTATCCATTTTCTTCTTGACTTATAGTAACTCTTTATAGTACAGATATCAATTACTTGGTATGCATTATGCAAATATTTTCTGCTCATTTGCACTATCTTTAGCTTTGAAGAGAACATCTTCGATCATGCAGAAATTTAAAGGTTTTACAGTTTACTGTTATTTTTTTCTTTTGATAAACTGATTTTGTGTCTTAAGGAATATCCTCTAAGATTGATATATTTAAAAAATTCTGTATTTTGTTCTCATACTTAGTGTTCCTCTACCCATTTAAGTTTTAAATGTATCAGAAATTTATTTTTTTGTAGAAGTAAAAGTAGGTCATGTGGCTGAAGCTAAGTCTGGAAAGGGAGGTCAGTGGGCAAGTTAAAGGTGTGGGTCTTAATCATGAAGCAATGAGAAACACAAATGGATCTAAGGGCAGAAACATCCGTTTTTACACTCAGAGCTCCAAAAGGATAAAATAAAATTACCTTCACAGGAAAGACTTAATATTTAATACTCAATATTGAGAAGTAACAATAAATAGCTACAAAAGCTATATTACTTATCTTTTCATCCCTTCCCTAAAACTGTTTATATAAGCACAGACATTGTTCTCTAACAAAGGGGCGTAAGGAGGGAGAGTACCTGAAAGTTCTGAAACAGACAAGCCATGGGGTTGCTGTTGGCGGGGCAGGGGACTGAGGGCTGTCCTTGGAACGCCTGGAGATTCTGGTACCCCTGGAGGAACTGCTGTTGCTGATTTGGAGGAAACATCTGATTGTTGTTTAACAGCGACTGTAGATGAGCCAGTTGATGGTTATTCAAAGTATTGTTTATTGATGACATATCACCTACAGTTTGAAAAACATAAAATATAAATCAGTGCAATTCTTCAGAGATGCCATGCCTATCTTTACACCTGAGAATTTCTGAAACAAAAACTACAACCTAAATTAAATGGGTAATTTCTCTCTTTACTTCTTAAAGTCATGCTGAGTGGTGAGGAATGAGTACCTTTGTTATTTAGCTTTGTCTTTCATACTTAGGTTTAAAATTTTTTCTTATATCAGGTAAAGACTACTTAGTTCTTGTTCTGTCCATTAATCAACTATTATACCTTAAGCTTCAATATTATATGATTCCTTGTCTCTACTTTTATTGGAAAACCTACAATTAAAAATTAAAATTTGTTCTAAATTATTTTAGCAAATATAAAAAATTGACCAGATGATTAAAATGAGTGGGTATGATTAGACCTCATTTATAAAATTTCATTCTTAAGCCACAATCCATCAGTAAATACTTCCAAATAAAGTAAGAGATTTGGTTTACAAATACATATTTTGTGTTGTGATTGATCACCAAAAGTTGAAATTATAAAGAAAGCTAATAATATAAAATTCACTGTCCTAACATAAATATTTTAGTATAACTATTGGCATTAATTGTATTATTATTTAGTGATTAAATTACGAACTGGATTTATATTTCAGACTCAAAATTGTTTTGAAATTATTGAACTAATTCTGAGAACAATGTCATAGAAACTGTCCAGTAACTTGAAATTTATAAACCTGTAATGCTCTTTAGATTATTTAACAATGATTTTTAAGGCCTGATAAAACTACTTATGCTATATTACAAAAGCATACATAAAATGTGGAATAATTTAAACAATGTTTTTACATATTGAAGATGCCCATGAGACCATCACAGATATTTGTCTACATTTCCAGGCTTTATGGGCACTGTTCTGATACTTTATGTTAGAGTTACCTCAATCTAGGAATAAAATTCACTTGACGTTATTTTCTAACTTGTGGTAAGATAATGGACACGGAGGGCTTTGTTTTTAAGACACAAAGATCTAAAATAATACTTTGTTCTAAGGAGATCTGGAAGCAGCTAGAGGGACTATTTTCCTTTAGTCTGGAGTGTTTTCACGGCTTGTTATTTTGCTGACAAAGCACTTAGTCACGTTTCTTTAGGGTTTGCCTGGAAAATACTTCCTCACACTGTTTCCATCCACAGTGCAGCTGCTCATACTAACCCCGTGATGCCACACCAGGCACAATGGAAATAAGTTCTTTTTAAGATGTACCAGTGCTTTACTGTTTGAACATAGACTCTACTTGGCTTAAGAGAATGCTGAGTAGGTAAGGTTTAGGTGGCATCAGAATTAAAAGAGAAAGCAGATTAAAACGGTATTTAGTTTTGCTAGAATAAAAGGAAAAAGTCATTCATGTTTGTCCAACTCTGTTTGTGTGTGGGTGTTGTTATATTTAGTCCCTTAAGCAAGCTGTGACATAACAAAAACATTTTTAAAAAAGTGTGATAAAATGGAGTTTTTCAAAAGGAGAAAATAGAATTAGAAAAACGTTCTTTTAAAAAAAAATTTGTGAAAAAATTTAACTTACCAAGCAGACCTGTCCCCAGTAGAGGGTTAAGTAGCTGTGGCAGCACAGAGTTACTGTTGCGTTTAGCTGGACCAGGTGTATCCCCAGCATTATTAGACATATTCAGCAATGTTTCTGCCATTGACACCACTGCTGTCCCACCAAGTGTTGAGACAGTCAGTGCTGCCACTGCTGATGATGTAGTGGTTGTGGGAGTGGTTGCCTGGGAGGAGGTTGCTATGGAAACCTCTGGATGATTAGCAGTGTTGACCGATGCTGAGTTCAGGACACCTCCCAACAGCTGGGGATTCAAGGCCATTAATCCTGAGGCCCCAGTGACAGCTGGGAGGAATAGGGGGTTAAAAGTAGTGTCACTGCCTGCAAAACTTGGTAAAGGGTTCCCCAAGGGGCTGGTTAAAAGGGTCTCAGCTCGGCTGTTGTCTGACTGATTGCTTGGCAAATGGTCTGGTGGGGCTGTCATCTGTGTTAATGAGGGTAAAGGGGTATTTTGTTGTTGCAAAAGATCTGAGAGAGTCAGATTGAGAGATGGCAGGGGAAGCACGGCAGCTGCTTGGGCTTGGTTCTGAAGCAGGGCTGCTAAGAGCTGAAAGTGAACAGGTTGTAATACCTGTCCGTCCATGTCACCGGAGAGAAAAGCTAAAGCAGCGTTTACATTTGGGTTGAGAAAACCTAGAGGGTGGAGGTTGATCTCAGACTTGCCTTCTCCTGCTGAAGGCTGGAGGATATTTAATAGATTCTGGTTTAGGAGATGCTGTTGATTCACTGGCAAAGAGATAGGTAGAGAACTGAGGAGGCTGGGGTTCAAGGGGTGTGGAAGATGGTTGTTTGAAGTGCTGTTGGGTGGAAAATGAAGTGCGTGCTCCTGGCCAACAAAAGGAAAATCACTCCCAATGGGCAGCGGATTCTGCAGGGGGTTTCCCGTTGCGGTGGTGACTATGACTCCATCCTGAAGAACGGAGGTTGTCTTTGTGATGGCAGGATGACTGGAGCCAGCTATGGCTATGGAGGAGGATGGGCCAGTACTGCCTAAAACAGGGAAAAAAGAAACCCAGTTATTATGGATATTAAGCATGACTATCCCTAAAATGCATTGGGATACATTTCAATGTACAGCATTTGCTGCATGGCACCTTCATCGACTGTAGCCACATTCATTGTATCAGAGATGATTTGACATCAGTTAAAGGAACTTAATGTAATTTGAACACAAATACACTGAAAAGGTTTGACATATTAAGAAATATCCGTTACTGAATATCCAACAGGCCAAGAGACAAGTAGGGATATGAATGACTCAGCAGCTGGACAATGATGATGGGAAAACCTGTTGTAGTTCATTCAGGTGGGTGGATAAAGTAACAAGTCTTCGTTTTATGTTTTTAATTTCCAAAAGTTTTTGGCCGTTATTTATAAAACAATACTTGCTTTTAATGGTAACAAAACAGAATTCCCATAATCCTAGAATGGACATCAATGTATAAAGCCGAAAGAAAAAGTACCTATGGAGATAACAACTATTTAATATTTTAGTATGTAGCTTTCTGAGTGGTCCCACATTTATGTACACATTTGCAAACATGTATGTACATATATAAGTACACACATGTAGCAAAAGAATCATAGCAAATAGTTTTCAATTATTTTGATTTTTCATTAATATATGTATTGTGAATGTCTGTGTTAACTCATAGAAAGCTCATAGTGTCCTTTTACTAGTGCCATCTATTAACACACATAATATAATCAATCCAGTCATGAATGTTTTCCAAATTTTTACTGTTACAGGCCACACTATGATAACCATCCTTATTAACATATCTTTGTCATTTTTCCCAATTACTTTGTAAGGATAAATTCCTGAACATGGAAATCCAGGGATAAAAGTGTTCACCTGTCTTAAAACTTTGAACATGCATTGTTAAACATGTTTAAACAATGAATAAAAGTTATAACCTTTGTCATTCTGATAATACAAAGGTCTTTTTACTTATGATTTCTTAAATTAGGTCAGACTCGATCCTGATGGCATTCTTATTCTTTGCACTGAAGATGAAATTCAAGATATTTAATATTTTGAGAAATAAAATCTTAGTTGTTATATTAGCAGTTCTCAACCTAAGTTACACAGTATTATCTGGAGAAATTAAAAGAAGGAAGTACAACTGAACATCAAAATAAAACAATACAGGAACATTAACCCAGACCCTTGAGGTGCAGTCTGAGCAGCAGTTATTCTATGGAATCAGCCCTGGTGACCCGGAGCTCAGGGGTGAGTGGAGCAGGGGAGATAATACATGCATTTGGTCACTATATATTTAAAATTTTATCTTAAACTAATAAATTTATAAATAGTGTAATAAGCAATACCTATGTCACTAAAAATTTAAAGTGGGAACATTTTAATGCTTTTACATTTGACTATACTAGCATAGAAGCCTAATCCAATTACATGGAAATGTTTCCATATTTGTAATAGTAATACAATTATTATTATTATTTTAGTTTTGAGATAGGGTTTCACTATTCACCTCAGGCTGGCCTCAAACTCACTATGTAGCTTAGGATGGCCTCAAACTGATGGTGATCCTCCTGCCTCAGCCTCTTGAGTGCTAGGATTACAGGTGTATGCCACAATGCCTGGCTACTATAATTTTTATATTCTTGTTTTTATTTAATAGAGTAATTCAATGTTTCTTTGACATATAGATTTTGTAAATATATTTAACAGTGTAGTATAAAGATTCACCACATTTACTGAACCATTCTAATAAAATTTAACATATATATTTTGACTTTGCATCATCATCATATTAGACTACAGAAATGAGTATCTTTATGTTGTTACTACCACTGGATTACTTGCTCAGAAAAAAATGACACTGTTAGCATGATTCTTGTGAGGAGAAAAAACGTGAGGTAAGTATAAGGTTTGTAAGGTGTATGAGTCTACAAAAATGAAAGGAGTTAGTATTATTGTCATAATTGACATTAGTAATAATAATGAAAATAAGTTTCATTCATCATTTTCAACATGATTTAAAGAATATCTCCACAGCAAAGATTTGTAATTTTTTCCCCAATTGTCATGGTACATTTTTGTTTTTAAAGCTTTCAGTGCTTTATTTAGAGAAGATCTTGAAAAATCTCTTTGAAAACATATAAATATTTATGAAATATCACAAAATAATGACTATGTTCACAAAGATTAGGGTAAGAAGACGTATCAAATGTGAAGTAGGCATATTGTATACAATTCTTTAAATATTAATCCAGATCTTTTACAAAACAATCAACACCTTAAATATTTCATTAGTTCTTTAATCTTGCTGCTACATAGGTACTGAGCATAACTTGCATGTGGAAACTATCTTTTTATAAGAGGTAGTAAAAGTCTTATTTACTTGTAATCACTATCATTGGCTTTTTTTCTACCTGCTTAATAAAAATGTCATATTTAAATGTAGAGATCTTTCTTCTTTTAACCCTAAGCAGTTTCAGAGTACTCTAGTGTATATATGGCAACACTTTGTAGATAAAGATTTTCCTTAGACATTAACAGTGTTTATGATCATTAGTTTGCAACAGAGAAGCAGTCATCTTATGATGGAAAGAAGTAGTCATTTAGGGATAGCATTGTTTTTATGGTTCTCCATCTAAATATTTTTGAGGAATGACAATAAAAGTCTAGTTACTCTGGGTGTACTTTTGCCTCATGAACAGGAAAGTCGTGACTATCATAAGCTTTTTAAAGGTAATATGTGGATCAAAATGTATTTTTTAGCAAAGCATGGTGGCTCATGCCTGTAATCCCAGCACTCGGTAGGCAGAGGCAGGGATTGCTGAGTTCGAGGTTTGCCTGGGCTACATAGTGAGCTCGGGGCCAGTCTGAACTACAAAGTGAGACCCTGTCTCAAAAAAAAAAAAAAGTATTTTTTACTTTTCCTAATTTTCAACAAATCAACAAACAGGTACATTCTGCTAGACAATAGGATGGAAATAGTGATATAAATTTTAAAAATATCCTGCTCTTTCCTGTAGAAATGTCCAATTTGGGCACAGAGTCAAAACAAATTTCCTGTCTATCTTTATCCCACGTAAATATACATTCACTGAGTTTTAAACTAGGAAAATTTAAAGCTCTTCTCATGTGTTACATAGTGTAAGTATTATACAACATGCTAAGAGCTACAACAGGTGTAATTAATAAGAGGACAATTATAAATCTGAAGGTGTCAGAGGAAATGACCTAAGTAGCAACATCTGACCTTGGATTTGAGCAATGAAAGGATACAAAGGGCTTCTAGGTATAACCATTATGATTTTTTAAGAAGCACTAGGAGATAACGTGGATTAAGGAAGGTAACAGTCCTGGGTGTCTTCAAAACAAAGAAACATGACTGGAAATGTGTGGTTTTCTCATACCACGGCTCCCCCTGCCCAGGCTTAAAACTCTGTCTTCTACAAATAGTGAAGAAAGCTGAAGTCATGTTTCTAAAGGTAAGACTCATTTATTTTCCCTCATATTTCAAGACCTATGACACATGGATGGCATTCAAAAAATTTGTTGGTTGAATGAATCTATTGAGACCATAAAACTTGCACTTAATTATCTAGAAATTAACTTGATACTGTGTGTGGGCATGTACAGAGATATTGAAAACTGACTTTCTAGTGTATTGGTCCAGTGCCAGGAGGTAAGGAACACTGGAAAGGGGATGGGTAGGGGATAAGCTATCTTAGAAGTCTCCGAAGTACCCTAAGAAGTTAGGAACCTCTTACAGAGGGACAGATTCACCCCAAAGTACACTTAGCTCCCAAAGTCATTCATTATACTTGTGGTCATTTGAAGAGGAACCTGAATTTGTATGAATTTTTATTTTCCTGCAGGGAAATTCAGAGATAGTTTGTTCCTGAGTAGCCACTATCTGGTGAACTTAGTTCATGGTTCTGCATAAAACCCTGGTTTGTTGAAGCATGTGGAGATGTTTTATTATTATTATTTTTTTTGTAACCAAGATGTTTTGTCTAATGAAAGGGACATTTGCTAAGTTTCTTAAAAAGTGAATTATTCATTAAACAATTTGGTGATTAAATAACCAAAAGGCAGCTGGAATTTTGGAATAAGTTACTAAGTAAACTCAGTTAAATGGAAGAAATGATTATTTTATACCAGCCATTATGAACTGACACCTTTTTCTTTCTCATTGTCTTTGTTGCTTTTAGAAGTAGGAGGAGTCCCAGCACTTCAGAGGAGGAATATCACTGAAAGTCCGAGGCCAGCCATAGTGAGCTTAAGGACAAACTGAACTACACAGAGAGACCCTGTCTCAAAAAAACAAGAAGAAAAGTAGAGCAAAGACTATAAATCTATTCAAATTAACTGGCAGGTGCTGGATCACATTCCTAGACACCCAGTGATCAACAGTCTCTTGTCGTGAGGGAACAGTGGTAGGTTGCCTCATAGGGTAGATTTCCAGATATACAATCTTCTGTACACACTATTTACACTTTCTGTACATGGATATCTACACAGAAATAGCCATCAGTAACAAATTTAAGGATTTAAAAGCACATATTTTTGATTACTGAGAATGTCTACTTGCTCCAATTTGAGAATTGATTTTCAAAATGAGGTAATGTCGATTTCTTTAGATTTTTTCCTGATCACCAATATTCCTTGAGAAAGCAATTGTTCATATTGTGCCAAATTCTTATGTGCCTAACTCTTAAATATGCATACAAAAAAGAGCACAAAGCTCATACTAAGCAGATCAATTAACTTTAAAATGTTACTATACTAGTTTGTTGTATAGCTCTAATTTTTATTATACAATATCTAGAAATTATTTCTAAACTGCTGAATCTATTTACTGATTTTTATCCATAAAATTCATAAAAACTGAGTCATAGAGAAGGTATTTTCACTGCTTAGCTCTTGTCATTTGCTTTGGAAGAATACTTTCATTGCAAAGACGGATAATAGCAATCCTTACAAATAAATGTTCCTAGAGATGAGAAAATATGATAGCCTAGTGAGTTTGCTAAATTCACTTTACAATTCCATTGAAAAGTGAATTTTTCTCTTCTGCATTTAAAGGGCCGAGTTTTCATTATTATAATAAACTGAAGGATGACTTTTATGAGGCCTAGTTCTTCCAATAAGACTTCATTCTTGAGCTTTAGTATTAAGGCATTTCAAAAATATATCAACCCCTATCATGGTGTTTTGGATTTTTAGCATAGTTCTACAAAAAAACCTAGGGACTGTAGGCTGTTTTGCTCTCTACAAGGAAGGGGAGAAGAGACCCAGAACTAGACAACTCAGAGAAGGTAGAAAGGGCGGGGAAGGGGGCAATGGGAATGTCTTGGGAAATGCTCTGTGCTCAAAAGAAGGCCTCACCGCAGGTAAGGAGAAAGACAAGTGGAAAGGATGGAGCCTAAATCGCAGACTGAGACATCTGCATAGTGATGACTGTCGGGATCAGGGGTGTAGTGGTCATGAATCAGGAAGACAATGTGTGTGTCCAATCTCATTCCATCTCTCAAGACATAGAATTACTCTGAAAATGGCTGTGATTAATTTTAAAATGTCTCAACTTTTCAGGTCATTCCAGTAAAGTTTTTTAATTACCTCTTTTTATTAATTTTAATATTTACTGTGAAGAAACAAGAATTGAGAAAGGAGGTTTTCTACACAGGCATGTGCAATCACTAAAATGTTTCATCAATACTCCAGTTGAAAGTTTTCCTTTGTTTAATGGGCAGAGAAAGAGCTGTTTTTAATAAATACAGCCCATTTTTGTAGCATTTGACTACATTCTATTTTACTGTCATCTAAAACAGTGCCTACCTGGTACATCCTAGGTGTTCAATAAATGCTTAATTACCCATGAATATTCTTAAACAATAATGAAACATATTGGTGAGGTGTAATACCATTTTGGTATGTTGCAACCAATATTTTCTAAGAAATAATATGGAAAATATAGGGAAGACTATGTATCTAGGGTATTATTTTGGTGGAAATTGTTTTGATGAGTAATGAGTCATGATTTCTTAGTGTTAAAGTCATTTAACTGTGGGATAACTGTTACTAAAAAAGTACCTAAGATATAGGATAGATGGAGCTGAAAATACCAAAGTGTATCTTGTACTTTTTCATAAAACTTGTATTAAAAATGTATGTCTAGTTGATTTTACAATTTATTTTCTATTCCTTTTATTATTTATTTAATAAATTTAAACAAAGCTTTTGTACAGAGAGGGAAAGGGGTTTGAAGGAGGGAATGAGATAAAATACAATCTCTTATTGTGGGAAGCAAACAAAACAAGTTGGAAAAAACACTGCTTTGGATCATGTCTCTAAATTGATTAATTTCTGGGGACATTGTGGAGTTGTGGTCCAGGAAGCACACTGGAGACTACGTGTGAAAGGCATCCCTAGAGAGCTGTGTAATGCTGGAGCTCATTCTAGGATATCTGTGATGAGCACCCTCTCTTCTACTTGTGCCCATGGGCCTTGAACAGATACTCTGAGCTTCTCTGGACCACTTCCAACACCTGGAACACCTTAGCAACTATTTCAGATTCCTGTCGTCCAGTTTCATAAAAGAGTGAATGGCTACTTTTAATTTGCAAGAAATATAATTTGCAAAGTCACTCACTCTACTCTTTGCCTCGTTAGTGTTCTTATTTAGTTCTAGAATGTAATTATTTGTAATAATCCAAATTAAGACTCGACTCAGTAGGACATGTAAATGGAAATAAATTCATTTTGATGACACTGCAGGAATATTCTGTAGCATTATTTTTTGAGTCAAAATTTTTTTTGTAGATTTGACATCACTTCCTAGAATCTGAGTCCTTTTTGAAACTGCCTAAGTGTTTTTTGACTACTTGATTTCAGTAAATAGCTTATGTATCTTCTAGAGAATGCAAAGACTGCTAGAGGTTTTACAAGTGAGTTTAGTGCTGCAATAGAATAAAATCTCCCAATTTGCACACTGGGATAATTTATTTCTTCAAAGGTACAAAATAGATCATTGAATCAGCAAACATATCCACTCTGAGTTCTGTTATCATTTGATTACACAGACTCAACGTCTAAAGGCAAACATATTTTAACTTTTCTTTTGCACACAAGGAGACATTAAAACTGGAATATGTAAACCCTCATGTTAGGAAACTTTAAAACACAAGACATTATGTGTAGTACAAATATCTTACAGAAAAGAAAATGGCTCATTTTGCAAAAACTTGAGAATAGACATTTTTAAAAAATCACACAATTCAGAATTTAATATAGTTTTGTTTGTTAACAAGAACAGAGGGCAATTTTTAAATTATAAGCCTTGTGGATCAAAGGAGGGAATATAACATGGGCATTTAAAAATTTGAGTGAAAATGCTTTCAACAGTAACTATTGTTAATTCAGTCATGAACTTCCTTATCAGAATACAATTGCCCTTTAGCATTTCCATCCCTCAATCTTCCAGCCCCTGTATCCTTATCTAGGAAATGTAGGGGTTGAAGACTTCCTCCTCCTCTTGCTTTACTGGGATGTTTTGAGAATAAATAAAATACACACAACCAAAAATGAAACCAAATTTAAAAAAAAAACACACACAAAACAAAAACTCCTAACTTACTACCTTGTAGTCTTTTTTCCAAAGCACACTTTCGTGGTTTCCCTATTGAACTTATACCTACCATTTAAAAGGCTGTCCTGAGTTTCAGTGAATTTTGTGCTGAAAGAAAACACTTTGTTTTGCATAGTTCAAAAATACTTACATATAAATAATCATGAACATATATTTATTCAGTTTTATTTATATTATTAGTAAAAGAATATATATAAGAATTAAGGCAAATAAAGTTGAATTATTTTTTTTTCACAAAGTCAAACTCTCTCCCTTCATAGAGCTATATTTTCATGTGCTTAGAAAAGCTGTTTTCTTATTAGAAAAAATAGAATAGAAAACACACTTTAAAGTGAAAAGGTTATATTTAATGCCTATCATTTTGGAAGAAGGGAAGGTTATTATTAAGCATGTCGGCAGAATAAGCTAAATCTGTTTCCTTCTTTGAAAATTATGGAAAGGCACAGGGTCAGGGAAGGACAGCTGTGGATGCCGAGGGCCAGCGTCCTCCTCAGAGCCCTGAGGCGCTGGCACAGGCGATTCTGTTACGTGCCGAGCAGATGAGCAGTAGCGAGAGGCCCCAGGAAGCACCAGCTTTGCGACGTTTCCCAGTCCAGGACACCTGTTTTGGATTCTTGAATCAGAACATCACAGGACCTGGGCTGGGACCACTTAGGTGCTGCATTTTGTCCCTTTACAAACAGTTTAAAACATGCACTGTTAATTTCAGGAGATACCTATGTTCAGCAGTTTGCGCATCTGGACTGAGAATTACAGACTTTGGGTTTGGTTGCCAGATCTACAGAGTACTGTTTCACAATTGATGTACATCACAAAATATATCCTACTGTCAGGATTAAATCTGTTACATGGAAGTATTAAATTTCATTTGTAATCTGATATTCAAAAAGCGAATAGAAAGTTGTACATGTTACAATCACAGCATTTAGAAGCATCAGTGAAAAGGAAATTTGAAAACCCCAAATAAAATGAATAAAGCCCCATAGAGTCTTATGTTTCAGATTTTCCAAATATTTTGTATCTTTCAGCTGATTTTGGCACAGTATTTTCCTCCAATTTGTGCACTTGAGTTGTGTTATATTTTCCATGTGAATGCATATAGAAGATGCTCTGGGCCTAAGAAGGAACATTTGAGGCTTTTAAGACAGAAAAACTCTCTTTAAAAGAAGTTTTAAAACTAAATTACTAGTTATATCAAGTATTTTCAGAGCAAGACATCTCCTATCTTAATTAATGTCATAACATAAAGTTTTGAACAGCTTGTTGGAAATTGCAGAAAGGCATAGGAGCAAGCAGGAGGTCACCTGAGTCGACTGTGCTTGTGGCCAGAGTGGAGTTGGATTGTGGTGACTGTGGGTCTCTGTCACCCTTTCCACGTTGCCCTGCTTGGAACATCCTGAGTGGTACCTGCAGTCACCTTGTTCCAAGGTCTACTGACACATGACCCACTAGGAAACCTATTCTTCTCTGAGGGAGGTGATAATTCATTAACAGAAAGGTCAGTACATGTGACTCACAAGTAAGGGGTAGTTCTTTTGGTATTTTGAACTTTCACCTGCATTGACAGAAAACATTCTAATCACTCTGTTATGAAATCAGAGTCCAAAGAGAAGGCAAAAATAACTGCTTTTGTTTTAAAGTAGGTCAAGAATTTATAATTGTGATTTCTAACATGCATTAATGTGCTTTAATTCATTATCAAACATTTTAAAAGGAAAACAATATTTTTCAGTATTAAATATTTCAGATGAAGAACTAAAGCAGCTGGAAAGAAAATGGATTTTAGAATGATCTGAACGGTATTCAAATTCTGATTCAGTGACATATGACCCGGGACAGCTGAGTTTTCTGAGGCTCAGTTACTTTGACTGTTAAAGAAGAATAATACCTTATACTCTAAAAAACTGTACAGGTTATAAATAATGTAGTAAACCCCTTGGCACATGATTGGTACTCATGACAGGTACACATCATAACAGGCAACATTTTAAGAATAAAACATAGTTCTTTTCTAATGTTTTACTGATATGTTAACAATACCTGGAAAAACTCTCCCAGAGATAGTTGTGACTGTCTTCTGTTCTCTCATTCTGAATGCTCAGCCTCAGCCCTCAAAGATTATTTGATGAATGAATAAATGTCAATGGACTAGATATTTAGGTGAGGCAATTATGACAGAACACTCATACGTAATATACTACACAGCAAAGAGGAAAATGGCATTAAAAGCCTTAAATTTAGCCCATCAGAAAGTTATGTTAATTAGTAAATCAATCCATTTTCACACCAGCTGTACATCAAACCTATGTACATTAATTAGCATTAAATTTTACTAGGTTTAATATTTTAAAAACCTCTTATTGACTTAAGAGTTTTATAAGGCATATGAGTCCTATTAGCTAACATGGTAGTGGCCACATCTATATCATTAGTAGACATTTATTCTTCTCCCTTTTAACTATTTATATGCTCATATATTTCTTATATTAATAAATTTTTAATGTGTGCTTTGACACTTCAACACTAGCATTCCAAGCCAGATATTTTACAAAATACATGGAACAAGAAAATAAGTGACCAAGATGATATAAAGTAAGTTTAAATTTGACACTCAGAAGACGCAGGAATATAAATAATGTTGGTCTTTACCGCTACAGATGAGTTAAAATGCATTCTTAATAAAACACATACACTTTGCACACATGATTTTAGACCTGAAATTAAGTTAATTGAGGTAAGGAATATCAAAACTATATAATATGAGACTAAAATATCTCCTCAAAATGATTGAAAATGTGCTCAATAAATAAGGCATATCTTGAAACAGTTACGGACCTTACGTAACTTCAATCTTCTAAATATATAAGGTTAAATTTTACTTGTGTGAAATTAAATAGCAATACTGTTCAGTGAAAGCTTGAAGTTCTTTATGTAATTATCCTGTTAAACACATAAAAAAGAAAATTCCAGGAGGTTTTTTAAACTAATCATTTCATATATCTTTTAAAGCTCGTATTCTTTTGAACATAGCCATTGGACAGTTCTTCATTAAATACTGACATCAAAACATAACACGCAACAAGTCATGAAGGATGTAAGATGTAAGATGGCAAAACTAGAAGAAAAATACTTGATTTTACTACAGCAACAGACACACAGATCACACTACTCCAGTATGGTGGTATAGTATCATCTACACATTATCTACACAACAGCTCATCAGATAGGGTCCCAGACATTTTCTCTTCTCTAGTAGCAATCTGTTTTTTAAGCCCCTCTTTTCATATATAAATTATTATGTCTCCAATTGTCTTTTGTTTCTTCCCTGTCATTTCTCACAAATCTGATATCATTCGTGTTGGGTTTTGAGTTCACTGAGAACTTTTTTCTAAGGTTTTCATGGTCAAATATTCTGACATCTCAATGAATTTATCTCTTTAGTGCTTTGGTACAGTTTCTGTGATAATTCTGGAGGACTCTATTGCATACAGTTCTTGTTCTAATGTGTCTACTTTAAAAAAAAACTTGTCTCACTAATAGTGCTATAATTTATATTAAATTCGGGTTCAAACCTTAATGTCAGTGGTAAAAATAACAGTTTAGTTCTATAAGGAAATTTAAAACATTTTCAAGATCAAAAATTCTGGAATTCAGGTTTTCAAGACTTTTTTATTAGAAAACTTAAATTATTATTTTTTTAAAAAGGAAGTAGCCAATATCCATTTTTGAATTTTCTCAGACAAAGAATAATAAAGGATAGCAAACTAGGATAAGAAAACACATTAGAAGACAGCTTCCTATATCAAACAACTCCTAGTTACCTTTTCCTATCCATTAACCTATTTCTGTTCAGCAGCAAGAAAAATAATATCCATTTGTCTTTACCTTTTTGGGTTTTTCAAGGTGAATTTCATTTACCTGAATACAAATAAAGCTAAGGAAACAGTTTTTTGTATTGGCATAGACCAAGGACATGTCTCATAACCAGGAAACTGTGCCTTCTATGGCTTCTTTTACAGTTTATAGTCCAGTGGTTGTTAAACCAAGTGAAAGTTGAACAATATTCAAAATGACACAAATTGACAACAAATAACGGAAACACATGGACTCCCCTTAGCTGTTATTCTTTCCAAAAGACACATTTTTATCATTCTGTAGATAAAATTATAAATACTAAAGAAATGAAGAGAATGGGGAAAGGATCATTTCTTATCATAATAAATATTTTGGTACAAATTAAAAAAAACGTAGAAAAATTTAGTACCTTTGGGTACTTTTTTCTAATAAAACCATACCTGCTTCAGAACTTGTTTGATTATAGCTGCTAACAATGCTGTTTGGTATCACTGGAGTGGAGGACGTTGAAATTCTTGACTGAGGTGGATTGGGATGTAATGAATTTCCTAAAGCCATGCCCGACTGACTGAGCATCCCACAGTTCCCGCTAGCCTGAATCTGATTTATTAAACCTGCGAGATGGTGGTTAGGGACTGGGCTGTTACTGTGAACAAAGTTAGTGTTTGCATTGTGGCAGTGCACGGCTTCCCCTCTTAAAGGTATGTTCTGTGTCAGTGAATTTTGCAGAACACTTGAGTTCATACTGGGATCTGTAAAATGCAGCTGATTAGCAGAGCAAGGCAAAGCAGTATTTGAGCCCCCACAACCCGGGGTACTATTGCTACTCAAGTGAGAGCTTTGACAGCTCATAGACTGTAGTAACTGAGACATTGAACTGATGGGAAATGAACCCTGACTCTGCTTCCTTAGCAAGTCAGGTCCAGGTTTAGAAACTGCAGAACTATCCATTTGAGACTGTCTGAGCAAACTCAACACTGTGGTAGGTGGCTGTTTTCTTTTCCGTAATGAGTCTTTTTGCTGAGACATCAACTTATCTCTTAGTGCTGCTCGACCACTTTGCCCTTCACCTGTTGGAAGAAGCATGTTGGCAGTAGGAGGGAACATGGTGTTTAAAGTGCTATGTCCTTCAGTGTTACCACTGCCGGCAACAGCTCCAGAATTGTTACTGCTGCTATTGTTGTTACCAGCAAGTTTGTTTTGATTTGCTAGCTGTGCTTTGGCTGCTGCTGAGAGTAAACTACTTGCTGGAAAGGAGGCAGCATTGTGCTGGTTCAAGATCTGATTTAAAGGCATTCCCAGCAAACCAGGCTGACTCTTTACAGAAGCACTTCCGGCAGATGCACTAGGAAAAGCTGCACTGCTTGGAGTATTTAGTACATTACTCATTCCAGCAATTAATGGGTTAGGGATATCCTTGTACTGATGATGTCCATCGGACTTGGTAGAAGGGCTTGATGGCATTGATGGCCTTGGGGACCCTATCGTTGACCTTGGTGACCTGGGTGGAACTTTAATACCACTACAGGTGGCCTGGGGTCCTATAGGTGGCATCATGAAATTTCCATGATCTGATGATGTGGAAGATGAGCGTGATCTTTGGGGCGAGGCCTCGATCCTTCCAATTCCAGTCCCCATCATGTGCACTGGGGATGTCACTGGAGAAGGGGATAGGGAGGTTGAAGCTGAATGCTGAACTCTTTGTACATGACTCCCATGATTCATGTGACCAGGTTTTACGGTTGGCAAAGGGAGATTACTTGGCAAAGGAACAACAGCAGGAGGCATGCTTACATTCATCACAGGTACCTGAGAGTGGACATTTGAATGGAAACTGGTTGGATTAATGATAACAGGGTTTTGATTCACCGGTTTACTAGGAATAGGGTCAAGAATGCCAAGTGGATCTTTCTCAGATGTTAATGGCTTTTTCTGAAGAGCACAAGAAGGTGGAGGGGGAGGTGGGCCTTGGGGTGGTTTGTGGTGGAACATTGCTCGTGGCATTTCCATATTAGTTGAAAAGTTACACATTGGTTTTTTCATTACTGGACTCTTTGTAGTCAAGGTTGGGGAAAGAGGTATATTAGTCCTTCCAGCCATTGCACAGGATGACTGTACAGGAGAACCGTGTAGCATTACTGATGGTGGAGAAAGAGGAGTCCTATTCAGGTGAATAGGACTAGAACTGGGAGCTCCATGAAAACCAGGATTATTTCTTGTGAAAACATCTGGGCTTCCAAGTGGGTCAGTCCTCGGAGAGATTGAGCCATCTCCATAAATCTGGGAACCTGATGATGCTGGGCTGGGCAGGCCTCCATGGCTGCCACGGAATGGAGATTTCTGTCCGTGTTCACTGCTGCCCAATCTCTGGCGGGGATAGACAGGGTGGAGTTCTTGTTGTTGGCTTCCAGGCAGTTCTTGTACATAGAGTCTTCCCATGGCATTGGATGATCCAATCATTAACTTGAAAGGATTCTTACATTCAGGCATTACTGAATTTGTAATTCCTTCATGAGATTTATTTCTCACTGATCTTGGAGTTGCTGCCCGTGAAGGTACTACTGGAGTTGCATCTGAGTGAAAGACAAGAAGAATTCTGTTAACAGGGTCTATTCTTTTGTTTTGGCAGGGAGGGAAGAAGAGGAAGAAATCAGGAAGGGAGGAGAAAAGAGAAGAGCGTCTGAAGTACAAATGTGCAAAAACAGTTCTGATTCTGTGCAACTAAAAACAATTCTATAGGCTGTATTGGATTTAAAACATGTATATTATTTTCTCTTAGTTGACCAAAGGATCTCAATCACTGCTCAGTATGCTTGTTCACTTTCTATTTATTGAGAAAGGATGGGTACCTCGTTTCACACATACTGACACTGGTCGTGCTACTAACACCTAGAATATGCAAAATCAAGATTGACAGCCCTAGAACACACACTTACAAAAGAAAATTATAAACTGTGTGGCATAACATTTTCTTCTGTGATTTAAGTTAAATTCCATTTCCATAAGAAATTGTGTTACCCTATAAATGTTTGTTCTTTTATTGAAACCTTCTGAAGACAGCTAGAGCAATGTATCCTTATCCCAACCTTTTCACTGTGAGATTAAAACTGAATTTTTATGAATTAAATGAATGGGATGCCAAATCTTTTCATGAGTGTGATGACAAGTATCAATCCAATAATGTTGCAATCATGCTTAGTTTCACATTATGTTTATAACAACACATAACGTTTGTTTCTTTGCTCTTAATTAGTCATTACTTTAAAAACATCTTTTAGTCAGCCAATTTAGGTAAGAGATTTCAGTTCTTTTATTAGGCTAGAATTCTCATGTAAAATTTAGTCAAAGTGCTAAACTTTCAGCACTCGTTTTCAATTGAGTATTCTCTTTTTACATGAGCGGATTTCTCCCTCTCTGACTTTTTGGAGTCCCTTCAGTTCTTTTGGAGATCAGACAGAATACAGGCAACAAAAGCAAGCTGGCTCATCACACAGAATTTTCACCCTATCATGTCAGAATTCTAGGATTGAGGTTTTTAGCCCCAAAGGATCCTTAACTATTTTATGAAGTTGTGCCTTCTAAATCAGAGATGGCAAATAAAATTTGTTTCATATGTCAATTCCCATCAATTTGTGGTGGCCTCTCAGAGTGCAGTGTTGAAAGGGATGCTAAGCTCTAGCTGAGATCCATGAGAAGATGCCGGTGAGGAGATGAAACTGGTATTACTCATTCTGTATGTTTGCCAGGCCTATTTGGAGATTCAAAGCCTATTAGCAACTTCTTGTAGCAAAATGTTAATTGGTGAATTAAAATGAAGAATATGTGTGTATTTAGTGGACTACCACTGTGCTTTCCTGTAGCTTTGAGATTCTGTTTAAAAAGTATGTGTGCGTGTGAGAACATATAAAGATCTTGGCAAGGGGATTTCTAGTAGGTGCTCAATAAACAGTTACTACATGAATGAGTGAAAAACATCAATTCTTCAGAACACTCCTAGATTATGTTTGAGGACAGATAACAGACATTTCAATACAACCTTAGGATGATGGCTACATTTGTTTTTTAAAAGTCAATGGCACTTTTTCTTATGTCGACTTACTTTTACAGATTGGTATAGCATGTGCATATGCTAATTTTTGTTTATTCTGATTATATAACTAGATGATTTGGGTATGAAATTCTGAGAAATAACTCCATGGGAATTTTTCAGAACTATTTGCTTTTTGCAATGAAATGATACAGTGTAAGTATTTTGCACTTCTGAAAAGTGGAATGGGAAAATAACTGGCTAAGTAAATTCCAACGACTCCTCCTCTTAGAGTGGAGAAGGAGAATTCCTCATCCCTTAGCCATGTCACATACTTGTTCCTCCTCCAGGACTGGTGAGCACCAGAGAAGGGTGTGGGGCTTCCATGCTTTTATGAAGTGTGGCCACTGCAATGATTTTTCTTTTATGTATGCATAGTTTTGTGACATCTTCATCTGCCTTCACATCTTCTGCAGTTCTCTGTTTCACAGTAGCTCCAGGATCAAAATTAAATACCTGCAAAAAATATAGCCTTAGTTTAGGATATGGCTGTGACAACATTTACTAAAATGATCTTGGTTTGAAGAAAAAGTTGTACATATATTAAAACATAATAGATCTGAACATAATTTTCTCAGTGTTTAAATTTAAAGACAGCAACTTTATATAAATAAACATGGCTGAACTTGTTTTTTATTTGCAAAATAAATAATTAAAATTACACTAATTCTAAGATGGCTAAGATACATGTATGGAGAGGTATATCTGATAAAGTTTCCAATTATCAATACTTCCTCATGTTATAACAATATAAAAAAATGAAGTACAATTATAGAAACAAAAGAAAAGCTACAATATTTCTATATGCTTTTTCTTTGGCTCCGTTTTGTTTGTATAATAGTATTATCTTTTATCTAATTTAAAAATCTATATTCTTTTTAAAAGATACAATTTATTATGTAAATCTTTTAGGATGTAGTGACATACTAAGGAAAAGTTGTTGATTGATCTTTAGTTTTAAAATCAGCACTGTAATATTTCTACAGCAAGTTATATTTTACTATTATTGCTGATTTTACTTGTCACCTTGTAATGGAATCAAATAATTTTGTCTTTTGGCTAAGAAGGTCTAGCTTTGTGATTTTTTTTTTTTTTTTTGAGACAGGGTCTCGCTTTGTAGTTCAGGCTGGCCCTGAGCTCACTATTTAGTCCAGGCAAGCCTCAAATTCAGCAGTCCTCCTGTCTCTGCCTCCCGAGTGCTGGGATTACAGGCGTGAGCCACCATTCCTGGCACTGTGGTATGTGGTATTGATTGCTGGTGGGTGTGAGTCACCACGCCCAGCATTGTATGTGGTTACCGGGGATCGAACTCAGGACCTTGCGCTTGCGAGGCAGGCGCTGGAACCACTAAGCTAAATCTCCGGCCCTAGCTTTGTGATTTTTAGGAATAGTGTATCACGGACAGGTTTATCAACATTCATGCTAAAAGTAACACTGCTGATTTGAAGAGCTACTATAGATGAAATTCATTATTGCAGTAGAAAGTACTAAGATAGATACAGCATTAAGAAAAGGTGCAGTGCTAAGTATTTAATATGATATAGGTTTGTCACCTTTGAAATAACAAACTGTTCCACAATCTTTATGCATTCCAAAATGCATGTAAAAGATGTCTAATTAAAGAACTGAAGTGAATATATGATTGAAGAACTAATATTAGATAAAATGCCAAATGAGAAAAGCAAATATATAAAATATCTTAAAACAACGAGTAAAAACTGCTGTTATTCCACTGTGAAAAGGTTACCTTGGGAAGAATAAGGGGACACTCCAAGCCGCACTTGCAGGTTCCATCAGTGAGCAGGTATGTTTTAACCTGCTCCAAGCAAGATAACAAAGACCCACTGGGACTGTAAAAATAGTTTAAAAAAATCAGGAAATAATTTTGACTGCATATGAATATGAAAAAAGGCATAATTTATAGTCTTACTATCTTCTGGAAGATAATATTTTCCCACTAATGAAAAGCATTTTCTTTGTCAATATTATGTTAACTACTAAATGATAGTTTTTGACATTATCTCATTCTTTCCTTTGAAGCAAAACATTTCTCAGAAAAATACAGATCTTCATAGAAAGTTAAACAAAAGTATTTTGAAAACTGTGGACTAAAGATAGGAAAAATACTACTCTTAAGAAAGGACATAAACAGGCAAGGAACAAGAAACAACAACAACAAGAATATACTACAAGTAATCATTATCATTTTTAAACTACAAGATTTACTTTCAAAGCTCTTTGAGGAGAAGTTGAAACTGAGGAACATACTATGGCTCCGATCAGAAATTTGGATTCATTCCTGTTTAACTTGGAGTCTAAAATGAAGTTGTCCCTATGTTAACAACAGGTTTCTTCCTCCCCCACACTGGTATGTTTCTTTGAAGACAGACCAGCGTGGTCCAACTAAAATTATACTGAAGAGCTAGCCATACAGAAAAGAGAAAAATCAGGCAGAATCGACAAAGATGGGACTGTGTAGAAGAGACAGGGTGTTGCCCAAAGGGTATCTTGGAGTTCCTTTGCTGGTAGCCAGCAGGTGCTTTATTACTCTTTTTGTCACAAGGATCAGTAAAATGAGTCCAGTACAATAACAGTACAATTTCAAGTCTATAAATTATATATTATATCAGATGATAGGATGAACCTTGGATTTTATTTATCACGGGATTTAACTTAAAACAAGTAATTTCACTTTTTAGGACTTTGATAACATATCAATTTTCCTATGTAAATATTATACTATGCTCTGAAACTTTATGTATTTTTCATTTGAGAATGTCTTTTATAACTATTTAGTAGAATGTTCATGTAAGCATTCTAATCAGAATTATTTAGAAACAATCATATTCCTCATTTCATACACAAGTGTTACACTAGCAGACATAAACACCTGGGTCTCTACAAAAGCATAATTACCTACATGTGAACCAGCTATAAAATGCAGTCCATATTTTTTTTAGAAGAAATTTGGGCAAAAAGAAAAATTTAGAAGAAAAACCTTAACAAGGTTAAATTATTTATTTGTGCTATTTTTTATAGGTAAGAGATATAAAAACAATAGTAATTTCCATGTTACAGACTGCAGTTGTACCTCAATAGGAAGGATCATAAGATATTTTGGAGGTCTGGTAATTGTAATTTTTTTTTGGTAATTATCAAAACGCACCTTACTTGATTTTTACATTAATGAATTTAGTAAAAAAATAAAAGAGACAGCCTAATATTTCACTTAAAAGGAAATGCATACATTGAATATAAAGGAACTTAATTTTTATATTAAACCTGAAGACAAACATTCCTAAATTCTATTAAAGTATTCCATACACTTTACAAACATTTCCTTTCAATCAGTTGCAGTTTTTCCTTCAGGTGTAGCCCTTTAATTAGTTCTTGAGAGTAATAATTACTGCAAAAAATAGTTACAGGTCTTACAAGCAAAGATAAGGCTGAGAAAATTGGAAACAGTTAGAAGGTCTAATGTGCAGTTTCAGTGGCACCATGAGGTAGGAACAGCTGGAGACCAGCCTACAAATGACAGGCAAACTATACAGTGAGAAGGGATATATAGGAAAATGGGTTAGTTTCCCACATATGTTCAAGTAGTAATTTAATTACTGGTATATAAACAAATCAAATCCATGCCAGCTTGATTTAATTTGAAAGCATTTTAACTTATCTGGGAAAGTTATTTTCTGTAACAATTCTCTTTGCTACAGATTTAGATTTTGAGAACATACTCTATCAGGATTGTCAGATAGCAAAGTCTGCCAGACTAGGAAGTTATGAAAAATGCCAAAATCTTAGACTTAATATTTATTTTTGATTCCCAAACTTCACTTGGTTTGTTCACAGATGTATGAAAAGCTGATTTGTCTTGCCTAAGGATGGAGATTAAGTTTTTTCTTAAATCAAGATTTCAGAATCATTTGCTTCGAGCTGTGTTTTCTCTTTACAAATCAGAGCAATTATAAATATAAACATATATTGCCAACATCTTTCAGTATTTTAATTTATTAAGAATATTTCTGGCAGTCTACTAGTAATAGAAACACTCTGAGAAAGTTATCCCAAGTATCTGTGTCTGTCTTCTGGGTGAGCTCTAAATTCTCTACTTTCTTATCCCTTCACTCTAGTTAGTCCACCATGCAAAGAAATACATGAAAAACTGCAGACAAATAAGGAAATTGTGTTCAGCTAATATCAAGCATTAAAAAATCTAAGGACTAAAACTGCCTATATATGAAAACATAATAGAAAAGGTAGTTGAAGCCTCTGAAGGACACAGTGATATTGGGGTCCATATCCAGAATTTTACATTTGTCTGTGAATGTGGTAATGATGCTTATATATTTCTTTTCAAAATCTTCCTATTTTTCTTTGTTACAGAGAAGCAGAATGAGACCTTATGAAACACAAGTAATGCATTAGAATTCTCTCTGGGGTTCTAAGGCAATTCAGTGTTTCTAGAACAGTCATTTGTTCAGATATACTTGAGGTGCTGTCACTCTCAATATTTTGTTCTCTCAAAGAGGAACAGACCCCCCCCCCCCGCCCTTAATCTTGGAACTGCAACTCGGGCATAACACAGGTATTAAATCAGAGCTCACCTGACATAAAGAACTCCATTTTGATCCACACGGCGCTGCCAACCCACAGGAACTTGGATAGCTGGAAGACCTCCTTCCTTGTCCGCTCCGTCACACTCCTTGCCTCCATTCATTTTCTGTGTCTGCTTGGGGCGCTCCAAAGATATCAGCAACAAGATGATGTCCTCGTATTACACAGCATGATGGCCTTCAAAACGGGGCAAGTGCAGCGCAGTCTTTCCTAGACTGCACAGAAGGCATTGGGAAGCTACGGCTCAGTTTGAAACCAAGTCCTTGAAATCTGCCATGGTGAAAATATCAGTTTCCCATTATAATTTATCTTAAATAACCAATATGTAATTCCTAGGGATGTTCTACATGTGCAAAAATGAGTGATTCCAACTAAGCAAAATCATCATTCACCAACGCTAGTACCTGTCTCAAATAGAGGAGGGAGGAGTGTAAAGTTTTTAGTTGTACATTTTGTCTTGAACTTTGATGTTGGACTAGAATAACCTCCACTCCTTAGAAACCGGTCTCATTTTTACAGTATATCAGTTAATATTTCCAGGTACTACCCGCCTTTATAGGCCACATTCTTTAAATTTTCTCTTTATCTTCCAATCTGAATCCAAGGTGTTGCAGGTTGGGTCCTTTGATGTTTTCATGACTTCAAAATTCCAATAACAGCCTGAAACATATGTAAATATGTAAATAGTATATTTAATGCTGCAAACTGAGAAGCTGCATGACTTTAAAATAGGCTAATCTAAGTGTTCCTGGTCACACTGATGTCCTCTACCGTGAAAATCACAGGTGGAACTGAAATTGTATTCATTTACTTACTCTACTCAAACCAATTTACTTGCTCTTCACCACATGAAATGTTTCTAATTACTTGAGATAGACCAGTAAGTATGGAGCCACACTATGTACACAGCACAGACACACAGTCTGACTTGAAATAAAAATAGGGTCAGAGATTTAGCTTAGTGGTTCCAGTGCCTGCCTCGCAAGCGCAAGGTCCTGAGTTCAATCCCAGTAACCACATACAATGCTGGGCGTGGTGACTCACGCCCACCAGCAATCAATACCACATACCACAGTGCTGGGCATGGTGGCTCACACCTGCCATCCCAGCACTCGGGAGGCAGAGACAAGAGGATTACTGAGTTCGAGGCTTGCCTGGGCTACATAGTGAGCTCAGGGCCAGCCTGAACTGCAAAGCAAGACCCTGTCTCAAAAAAAAAAAAAAAATATATATATATATATATCCATTATTTCTTATGAACTGTGAACCAGAAAAGTGTGTTATTCCAGTTACATTTTGATTTCTCCTTATTATGATATACAGCTACAATTTGGTTTTCTTTCCTAATCATTATACTAGCCTAAAGAGGTACAGTTCCTCATTATTTTTTTAAAGAAAAAATTTCAGGAAATAAACTTATAGTACATCCCCAAATATGAGAGAGTTTTCTATTATTGTTGCTGAATATAAGAATGAAAATTATTTCACAGTTCAAGATCTTACAAAATCCCCACATTGCAGTTTTTTTTTTTTTTTTTTTTTAAGACAGGGTCTCGCTTTGTAGTTCAGGCCAGCTGTGAGCTCACTATGCAGCCCAGGCAAGCCTCGAATTCAGCAATCCTCCTGCCTCTGCCCCCTGAGTGCTGGGATTACAGGTGTGAGCCACCATGCCCAGCACTGTGGTATGTGTTACTGACTACCGGTGGGCGTGAGTCACCATGCCAGGTATTGGTGTATGTGGTTACTGGGGATCAAACCAGGGACCTTGTGCTTGCCAGGCAGGCACCAGAACCACTGAGCTAAATCTCCATCCCTGTGGGTTATTTCTTAATTCCTTTATTAAGTTACAAGGTGGAGAAGGCATGCTGGCTTGGCACAATAGTGTTAGTGTGTTAGAAGTTATTTTAATGAGCAGATAAGAAAAGGAAAAATTTTTAAATATTTACTATTTAATACTGAGGAATACTGATGTCACAGTTGGTAGTAGCATTTATTGTTGTAAACAAGCTTTTTAATGATCAGTTTAATATTTACTATGAAATCATACTATTGAACTCCCAAACTACATAAAA